>VSMD01031960.1:0-233357 GCA_008750895.1 Mirza zaza | reverse complement strand
AACCAGGCAATGAAATTAAATGAACAAATAGAGAAAAAATAGTAGGATACAAGTACACAACCTTTACTCATGATACATCACTTTGGTTAAAAATGTGCATAGAAAGCTATTTTTTTTCAAGCATAAATAATATATGGATTTATTAAAAGAAAATATGCATATGCCCAATATTTGTTAACCTCATTTTATTAAATTGTTTAAATACATAGAGACACAAAACTGGATATAAAATTTTGAGCTTACCAAACTATAAAACAAAACAAAGTTATGAATTAAAAATAAACAAAATTTTAAGAACCAATAAATGTAAATAGCAACCACATCTGAGTTTAATAGCAGCAACATCCTATTTGAAGATTCATTTGCTCTGGATTTCTTTGATTTTGTATAACATGGCCCATCATTTTTATTATTATTTTTATCTCTGGAGAGTTATTAAAGCATAGTAATTAAGTGCATGTACTAACTGTATTCAAGTGCCAGTTTTCAAACTTTCTAGATAACTTTGTAAAGTATTTATCCACCCTGTGCCTCAGTTTTCTCTCTGTATAATGTGGATAATGATAGCCCCCACCTCAGGAGACTGTTGTATGTGGCGTACTGCTAACAGTACCTGGCACACAGTAAATAGTGTATATGCTCATTTTTAAAGTAAATTTCTTTTAAATTATTTTCTTGTCTTTTTGTAAGCCACTTATCCATCTTTACCCAAATACAGTGTTTACGTATAAAATAAAATAGTTTTCTTCAAGTCTTGGGCTATTTGCCAGTACATACCAGCTAAATAAATGTTGTATATTTGTATATATTATTTATCAGAAAATCATATGATTTCAAAGAAATGTTCTCTTTACTGTAGATTTAGAGTATATTGCTAGTCCATGTAGGGGCGCACGCGCGCGTGTGTGTGTGTGTGTGTATGTATATACACACATACAAATTTAATAGTGTTGCTAGAGAACCTGTCAGGTTTCGGGATCTGACATGTCAGTTCTTGGCACACTCATGGCCAAAAAATGACCAGATGCACCAAAGTAAAGCAAGGAAAAAAATGAAGTTTATTGATGATAGAAAGATAGGATTACAGAGCAAGAGCAAGACATAGGTTTACAGAGCATGATACATATGCCACAGATGAGAACCGAACCATTGTCACAGCAAAACAAGAACAAAAAGAAGGGACAGGTCTGGTTATGATCTGCATCTTGTTTTATAGTGCCTGGATTGGGACCTCCCTTGTGGTTCAGAAGTCACTATGAAACCCCTTTGACTGGAGAGTTGGGAGTTGCATGACCTGAGTCTTACTATGCATGTGGGTTGTTCTAGGTATCTTTCTGGACTCTGTGGTACCTATGCAGCTTGCCCATGGGCTAGAGAGTCCTCTGCATTCTTTTGCAGTTGGCACACTAACTTCTGATTGGCAGATTTGTAGGGTGTTCCTTCTTCCCCCAGGTAGGGCAGTAGCTCAGGGCAGGATTGAGGTAGGGCAGGACCAAGATGGGGGCCTGGGGTCCACCCTTGTCCATCTTCCCAAGTGGGGCAATTGCACCAAGGCAAGGCACAAACTTTTGTCCCTAGGATACCTGGAAATTCTCACTAACCACCTAACAAACGTATTGCAAAATTAATTTCAATTTTTACTAGACTAGACCTTCATAAAAATATAAGATATGAAGATCAATTATTTAGAAAACACTTGTGCATTGATTGTTAATTTTATTTAAGTGCCGTACCAGGAACTATTGATAAAAAAACTAATTGATTCTGAAATAAGATCTTAAACCTTAAATGATCAAAGTGAAGTATGCTTTATAAAACAAGACAAAAAAAGGTAGGAAAAAAAAGAAAGCTGGCATTTCATGCTTTAGAGTACAAAAAAATGTGGCTAAAGTAATGGAGGTAGGCTTTATAAATGGTTGACTTATGACAATTAAGAATATAGGGATATACTGCAAACTGACAGTATCTTTTATTATTTAAAATTGTCAATTAAGTTTTAATATATTTAAGACTAACAAAATAATAATTAATCAACCAAAAAAAGATTAATCACGTAAAAAATTTTGGATAGGTTTCTCCAAAGACTGGTTAATGTTGTGGTCAGCATTAAAGTTAACTACATGGACCATCAGATCTCATTTGTCAAGGCCTTTGGGGGCCATAGCAAGAATTTTCCCTGGATAAATATCACAGTTCCATCTGTAGTTTTTTTTTTTCCTACAACCCCATCTTGAAAGCATTCTCTCTGCATCATTGGCAGAAGAAGGGCCACCAGAATTTCTGATTGAATCTTACTGAACATAAATATAAAACCTTTTCAAAAATTATAAATCTTAGGTATCTTTGGGTATGATTGTTAATTTTTCAGGCACTGAGTAATATGGCAGAGATTTTGATTTACTAAATATTTGGAGGATTAAATGAATTTTTTAGTTACCATTTTCTCACAAAAAGTAAATATATATTTCACATCTTAGCTAAGACAGAAGGAGAATTGGAGACTGGTACTAATGACATCAGCATACTCATTTACATATGTAAAGCAAGAAGAAAAGAATGGTATGCACTGCCTTGTTTGTGTCCTTCAAATGTACTGTTAGATTCTACTTGTTTAATTCTCATTTGGTATATTGTGCTCACAGCAAGTTTGGAATGTTTTATTTTATTTTATTTTATTTTTGAAATGTTTTATTCTTCAACGCCTTTAACTTAAAATGAGATACAAAAAAAAATTCTTTCAACTCACTCTCTTGTGGTGATAGAAAGAAACTAGAAATGGAACCATTTCAATAAGAAATGGATATCATGTTGAAAGAGTGCTACGGAAAGAAGAAATTATAATATTGTGAAGAAAAGAAAGAATAGAGTACGTGTCAACATGTCTGGGCTTATTTCAAAGCTGTCAAAAGTCCCATTTGAGTATTCAGAACACAATTTTGAAAAGATATTGTACTTTATTAAAATAAATTTATAGGCAATCTAAACTTAATATTCTCTTCTAGCTGATGATAGAAGTAATAATAATGAAAATAATTTTATTTAGCAATCACCTACTATATGTGGATAAATTGATATAGATAATTTCACAGTTATACTCATTTAATCTTCACAGCAGTCTTACAGAATTTGTGAAATCATGCCTATTGTATAGCTTATGAAGCTTATGAAGGTTAAATTGTCAAAGGTCCAGCATTGGAAAATCGGGAAACCATAATTAGAAATAATTGGATTTTGATTATGTTTTATCCCTTTTCTCAATTTTTGGCAGCCACTCAATAGGTTGTATGAAAGATAATCAATGTTCTTCTAAGACTGAGAAATACAAGAAACATAGGACAGTTTTGTTAGGGAAAAACATAGAAGTAAGGTAGAGTGGGGTAAGTGGTTCTGGGAAGTAGTAAAAATGCAGCACTAGGATAAGGAAGGAATGATATAAAAAGAAAAATGCTACTTTATTTGCACATTTGCTTATGGGTGAATCTAGCTAAGATTTAGGAGGGCAGAAGCAGTAGGACTCTATTCTCATGAAAAGAAGTTGTTAAAAGTCAGTTGAAAAACCAGTGTGTATATTATGAAAGACACCTGGCAAGTCAAATGATATGAAAATCAAGTGTTCACGTCTTTACCATTTCACCGACTATTTATTGAGAACTGACGACATGCAGACACTCAGTTAAAGAAGTTGTAGTGACACAATGGTGAATACCACAGACAAGAAGTCTGCCTACTCAAACGTGTATTCTGTCAATTCTATCAGTGGAAACGAGCATGAAATGTCCATGGCAATCAGTGGAACAGGTGTTTTGATGGAGAATTTCAAGGTATTCAATACTTGGCAGTCAGTGAGGACCTTATGGGTAAAGTAATAATGTACAGGACATCCAAAAGTTGAATAAGAATAAGCCTGATGCAGAACAAGGAGGAACATAAAGATTGAGGATATCAGGCCAGAGAAGAGTGTTCTGGGTGAAAGGCAGGGATTTTGTTAAACCCCAAACAGGAGAGAAAATGTGGCATAATCACAGATGTAAATGTCCTTCTCAATGATCCAGAAGATTTGTATTCTACCCAAAGCAATACATTCAAGATGTTTCTCCAAGTGCAAGTGAAATTTGAGTCATTTTAATTTTCCCCTTGAATTTCTGCACTATTGTATATACAATCTTCCACCCACCAAAAAAAAAAAAATAGTTGACTTTATTCTAAGTTTTGACTCTTTTAAATGAAAACTCTACTTCAAGAGCTTTCATGTGTAACTTGAGAAGTTTTAGAATTTTCAGCTGAATTTAGATTTTGCTAAATGAGGGAGGAAATTGGTTATATTAAAAGCATAAAAGACATTTTATGATTATGTGTAAGCCAAAACAGGATTATTTTAAGGAGTAGAATCAAAAATCAATGAGAAGTACTAGCAAAACTGATCTTTTCATTTTATATTGTCCATGGTGAATCAATTAGAAATGACCGAAGTAACCACTATGAACAGAATATAAAAGTACTTTTCATTAACTGGTTTATTTCTAATCTACACAAGAATAATGTGAGGTAAAACTCTGTAAGTAGTCATATAAATTCTCAATACCACTGGCCTAGTACCACCCATTCAGTTCCATAATTACTCTTCTCTCATATAGAAGCTAATTAGTCCATAAACGGTTTTAGCTCAGACTCTGGCAACACCGACAGCCTATGTAAACCTTGTATGAGCCAGATTTAAAAGTACCAAAGAAAGAGTGAATTTACAAGTGATTTGTTTTTGTTGTCTTTGTGTGTAGCTGTGTGTGTGTCTAAATGACCATTTTATTGTTTTGAAGATTTAAAACATTCATTTTCATGTCATATAAAATATGAACAAAATGAGGAAAAGTCTCCTAAATATTTTGTTTCAACAGAGAAACTTCAAATATGTCAGCAAGGAGATATTTAGAGAAGAATATACTGATTCATTGGGGTTTGGTTTTAAATTAGGTTTAAATTGTTACATTGAGCTATTAGTTATACTTTAACTTTTTAAATTACAAACTTTTATCTTTTACCTTCTTTACTCAAGTAGAATTACTTACTCTACGGTGACTGAATGAACATTTAAGATGCCTACTTTGTTCCGGTTGCTACTAATTGACATTAGTGGCCATGTTTTGGTAATTCTTGTAATCCCCACAACACAGAGCTTAATGTTTCCAGTACAGCAGAAACTCTAGGGATATGTTAGTGGATTTGTTGAGTCACCTATGAAGCTAGCTAATATTCTTTTTCACAAAGGTAGTAAATTTAGTAGGACAGAAAATGTCCGTGAAAAGTTGCACAGGATAAGGGAGTGAGGCTAGAAAATGTCATGTCCTAACTCCACCATTTCTATCCCTAGTTCCTGTCCCCTACCTGAGTTGGAGAAATTTCCAGAAATGTGTCACAACTGAGGTGGATTTTAGAGTGCTGGTAAGATATAGCCAGACAAAGAAGTAGGACATGCAGTTCCAGAAAGAGGAAGATGAACAAAGTCATGCAGATAAGGGACCCTATGTAGACTAGGTACTGAAATGTTGAAGAATAAGTAAGAGGGAGAAACCATGCAAGGTAAGAGAGGCAAAGTTGTCTAGGATCTGCTTCACACTGTTAGGGAGAAGTAGTCCTCTCTCTACATCCCTCAATCACACTCCTACACGACCTTGCCTCCTCTCCTCTCTCTACAGGTTGTGTTGGTTTTACATTATAAACATTTCTTAGATGTGTTGTTTCCTCTCAATTCTCAGACTGTTGCTTTCCATCAAAGCATACTAGATTATATTAGGCCACACCATCATATAGCCTCATAGCACCTCCTCTTCCTGTGGCATACCCATCAGTCATTAGGATCTCTGGTCAGCTGCACCAAGCCCTCCAATGGCCCAGCCTAGGTGTGCGTTGCTCACCATGATACCCCTAATGGCCAGCACCATTCCTCACACAGAGTGAGAGATGAATAAATATTTATTGAATCAATGAAATCCTTATCTAAACCCTTGCAGTTTAGCCTCCCATCTGCTCCTTTGACTTCAGTTTCTTCCCTGTTCCTTCCATCTACCATACGGCAACAGCAATACATAGGAAAAAGAGTCCTGCCTTAGAAATAAATATTCTGTATTCTTATAGAAATTTGAGTGTTTATTTGTAAATATTTACGTAAGAAATATTGCTGAGCAGACTCCCACATAGCAAGATGTTCTGATGGGTGCTAGATTTTTAGATCATATTCAAGGATTTACATTTCGATTTCTCTTATTTCTTTTGCTAAGGGACTTTTGAAATATGACTCCAAATTTTTGAACCAAATTTGTTCCTACATGTATTTTATTTTCCTTTTATATAACTTATTTTGATTTGAATTAAGGCAGTGTCACCTAGGTATTGAGTGCCCTCTAAAATGCCATTAATTTTCAAAGATTTCTAGTGATGTGAATTTTTTTCTTCTGCTTTAAGGGAAACATACACACACACACACACACACACACACACACACACACACAGGGAAAGATTCCTTCTGTCTTTAAAAAAGACAGATGTCAACAAATAGTTTCCCTAGTAAAAAAAAAAAAAAGGATTTATCCAAGAGTAATCCATTGGAACAGGTATGATTCAGGAGATTCTGCACCAAATACATTTGGATTCTAATCCTGACCGTGTCACTGACTTAAATATGGGTCTTATTTCTCACGTGCCGTAATTCTCTGGCTGCAAAGTGAGAATAACAATTTCTCCCTCACCCCCAGAGCTTTGGAAATCCAATAACACATCCCAAGAAGACACTTAAAACTGTAGAAAATGTAGGTAGAAAAGAGCAATTTACAAAAGGATTAAAGTTTAGGGTTCCTGATATGGATTTCCTTGACACAATCAAAGAAGTAAGTACCAAACATCAAACAGTAGTCATTATGTGCCATGTGTGCTGGCCATTTTAGGTGGAGGAGATGAGAAGAGAATAAGCTATCATCTTCCCATTTTCCTCTAACATGGGCTCATTGCTTAATTGAATAAACAGACATAATAGATTATTCCTTTATTCAAGGAACTTTTGTAGAGCCCATCCTCTGTGGCAGACACTGTCCTAGCCACTAAGGATATGGCAGTGGGGAAAAACAGAAACAAGTAATCTCTGCTGTCAGTGGAGCTTCAATTCTAAGTAGGAGAAGAAAAGAAAAGCTATGAAAATGATATAAAATGTGAAAACTTTAGACATGTAGTTAGAGGAGGCCTTCCTTAGGAAAATGTGGTATATGTATAGCATGAAGTACTATTCAGCTCTAAGAAACAATGGTTATATAGCACCTCTTATATTTTCCTCGCTAGAACTGGAACCTATTCTTCTAAGTGAAGTATCCCATGAATGGAAAACTAAGCACTACTTGTACTCACCAGCAAATTGGTATTAACTGATCAATACCTATGTGACATTTAAGTAAATAGTGAAGGAAGTGAGGGAGCCACTAGCACAGCTCTTTGAGGGAAAGAGAGTTTAAGGCAGAAGTGACAGTGAGTGCAAAGGCCCTGAGGTACACGGGGTTTTTGTCTGAGAACAGCAAGGAAGCCATTGCGTTTAGAGGCTAGGACTAAAATAGTAGCATATGAAAAGCATTTTACAGGGACAGATGTTGGCTGTGATAGGAAAGATTTCAATAAAAGCTTTAGGAGGACATAACATTTAAATATGTATCTTTTCTAAATGTCCCATTTTGACAAGCTCGTAATTATAAAATACACTTCTATTTTGCATTCATACCCAAGTTACATGGTACAAGGGGCCTTTTTGTCAGAATATCCGGATGATTACATAAATGCTCTCCGTGAGAGCAAGCTCAGGTTACATGCTTCATGAAGATAATGGGCTCTTCCCAAATTGCCTATTCTCTCTGGCACAGAAGATCAAAGCTGTGCTTATACCAGCACTTTACAAATTTTCTCAGGAGTAATTTAATCAAATATTATCCTAATCTCCTTTCTTGTCATATAGAAGTTCAAAACTAAGACCTGGGGATAGGGTGGGTAGCCGCAACTTTCTCTTCCTGGTTGTATTTCTTCCAATCTAACTTCAACAATTATAAAGCAAAAAGTACCAGGTATACTGTATTGATAACAATTGTCATAGATAGCATCCCAGGCAGGTGGAAGGAGAAAGGGTGAGTTTTTGAATATACTAATGATATCAGTCAACCCCAAATATCCTGCAAGATCAAAGTGGTTAAGGGATAACTAGACCACCCTCAAAGCAGAGAAAACAGTATGTGCAAAAAAGCATGGTGGTATGAAGACATCAACATTATTTAAGGAATGACATTTGGGCTCTGACCAAAATATAAGAGACATAGAATGAATCGCTAGAGAAAAAAAAATAAAAAAAATATAAAAAGAATCTGGAATCATATCACAGACACATGTAAGGGATTTGGATTCTTCCTGTAGGTAATAAATGGTTGTAAATAAGGAAGAGAAATGAACACATTTTGTGTTTTAGAAAAGTGCTGTTGTCCCAGAATGTCATGAAAGGAAGAAGGGAGACATTGAAGTCAAAGGAGACAGATGGAAGATTATTGCAAAGGTTTGGGTAAGATTTTCCTTTATTTAATCAATATTTATTTGTATGAGAGAAACTGTGCTTTTCAATATGGATACAATGGTGAGCAAAACAGATGCAGGGGGAGCCATTGCAAGGCTTGATGAAACTGACCAGTGACCCAAGAAGAAAGGATAGAAATTCTCAAGGAAGGCAAAGGTGCTATGAGCACATATGTGACATGATGTAGCATAGTCTGAGGATAGATTGATCAAGGGCACTGATTTCAGACTTGAGAGAAATAAATACATTCAAGAGAGGTTTAGAATGTAAATTCAACACAACTTCTAGAAAGGGGACAGAAATGATGGTGGTGAGTCACCCAATTCTGCAGCATCTGTGTCATCTCTCTTCATTTCATTATTGATAGCTCTCATTCTCAAACTTTTAGATACTTCAGAGCACAAAGAGACATTTGCTAAAATTAGAAAGCTCCATTCCAGGGGTTTAGATACAACATGTGTTCAAACTTCTTTCCAACACTTTCCTCACTTTGATCATATTCTACATAGAAGCTAAAATCTTAAATTTACATAAGCAACAGATGTATTTGAGCACTTAGGATTCTAAGTATGGGCTCACAGGGAACCAAATAAATATACATCTCTTTTTTCATGGAAATTACTTTCTAGTAGGGAGAGATGGGCAATAACAATGCTTCCATAACGTGTGTGATGCATACCACCGGGGGATTGGACACAGCGGGGGGGAGGAAGGGGGGACAGGGGCAATATTTATAACCCTAACAATATTTGTACCTCCATAATATGATGAAATAAAAAAAAGAATTAATTTCTACATTTTTATGATTTTAAATATTATGGGGGAAACAGAATTATAGCAATGGGAAATCAAGAATTATATTTAAAGAGAGTGGTCGGACTCATTGAGAAGTTGGCATTAAAGTTAAATCTTGAAGGAGATAAAGGACTGATGATCCTGGCTATCTGAGGGAGAGCTGTCAGAGGGATGGAAGAGCTCATGGAGTCACCTGCTGGGTTCATGGGATGGGGAGGAGGCTAGTGAGCCTGCAGCTGGTTGGCAGGGGGCAAATCAGTAGGATATGAAGGTGATAGGGGGATCATAGGTGTGTAGAGAGGGAATCTGATCATATAGGATCTCATAAGCCTAGGGTGAACCTTGGACTTAACTTTGATACTAGGACCCATTTAAGACCTTTTAAAAGAGAAGGATCACTTTGAGATTCAGTTTTAACAG
Organism: Mirza zaza; assembly: GCA_008750895.1. Lineage (NCBI taxonomy): Eukaryota > Metazoa > Chordata > Mammalia > Primates > Cheirogaleidae > Mirza > Mirza zaza. The sequence goes on along the minus strand of VSMD01031960.1, from coordinate 223,555 downwards.
CATTGCTAAGGCTGCTGTGTTGATTATAAACAAGGGCAAGAGTGAAACAGGAGGATTAATGAGCAGGTACTTCACATAAGGGCATGGTTTTCTTTGACTTTCAGATGTCTGGGATTCAGAAGTCTTGTCATTATGGAATTTTCAAGTAAATTTCCATTTGCTATTAATAGCAAACCTATGAGGCCCAGGATAAATGCCTTAATGAATATGAAGAAACTAAGCATCCAGGAGAATGAGTCAGAGTAGAGATCACTAAAAGTGCACAAACGTGATGAAAAGTTATTTCCAAGTTGCCCAGATGCTTCTATGTTCACATCCTACTCTAGTATTTTACACAATGATAAGAGGGAAAGTAACAACAACTTGGAGTCAAGTGATCTGAATTTTTTTATTTAGTGTTTGCTACTTAATTATTTAGGGTCATCTAAAACAAATTGTTCATTCTACACAAAATTAAAGATATTTTCACCTTGAAGCTTTTAGGACTCTGGAATATGAGACACAGGTTCTAGAGAAAAACTGTGAAATACAATATTGGAGAATCATTCAACCAATCACATGAGCATAAAAAGGATGTTTGATTTCAGTATTAAAATTTGCTAAGCATTTTGGAAAAGAAGGTTGCATTTGCTACTTAAAGATAAAGAATAAAAAGCATATTCTACAGGTAAAACACATAGTAAATGATCAACAGATATTTGTTCTCTTCACCTTTCTCCTATTATAGAACCTTAAAAATTGGTCATCATCTTCAAATCTGCAGTGTGATAACTGGGCATAGAAAGGACAGACTTTCCCTCTCTTTTCTTTTCTCATCTTTAATATTTATTCCTAAAATATTCCCCGAATTGATAAATGTATTGTTTAGGATTAAATCTGGTTATAGGAAATCTGAAAAGAACAGTATCCAAACAAAATAGAAATTTATTTTGATAAAATCCAGCACTGTTGTGGTATCAATGAAATCAGAGGCCCAGGATTCTACGTTCTTGTTGATTTGTCAGGTGTGGCTTCCATTTATGTTTTTACCTCATAGCACAATGGGGATGCCAGAGCTCTAGCCATTTTATCTGATTTATAGGCAGCAGGAAATATGATGGGATAAAAAATCAGAGATAAATCAATTTTCTCCATACATGACACTTTCATTCATTGCCCTTTAGCCAGAACTTAATCATATGACCACATTTAACTGCAAAAGAAGCAAGGACAAGGTCTAGTTTCCTGGAGGCTATGTACCTAGCCAAAAAATCAAATCTTATACTAACATGTATTAGGTTGGTGCAAAAGTAATTGCGGTTTTGGACTGTGAATTTTGAAGTATTATAACTGGGCTCAAATACATCCTCATTAATCAACATAGAAACCATTACAATCAACACATTTTTTTGTCAACAAGAAAAAAGTTTGTTTACTCCTGTAGCATAAAAATCCATGCTTTAAGATTCAATTACCTCTTGGAAAGCATTTTCTGCATCCTGTTGGTTGTGGAAGCATTTTCCCTGCCAAAAGTTGCCAAGATGCTTGAAGAAGTGATAGTCGGTTGGCGAAAGTCAACTAAATACCGAGGATGAGGCAAGATTTCCCTGCCCAGTTCGTTCAACTTTTGAGGCGTTGGTTGTGTGACGTGCAGTTGGGCGTTGTTGTGAAGAAGATTTCTGTTGACCCATGCTGGCCGTAGTAATGAGTCTAATGTGTTGGCTGGGCTGGGTGGGAGAGAACGGAGGAGAAGCATCTGCCTGGCCTCTTAGCTAGTGCTAAAAGGAATCAGAATACATGCCTGCAGAGACATAGGCAGATCAAGAAGACAGAGGTAATGAAACCCAAATACAGAGAAGATGGTTAAAAAACAGATTTGCAATGATGCAGCTATTCTGAAACTTTAGTGCAGCTGAGAAGGATCTGGCATATTTTATAATGTGTAGAGTCCTATATACCTCTTTTCCCACCCACCCTGGAGATTTGGAGTAGATATCTTTAACAAACGTATAATGGGAAAGACTAGTAAAAGGGACCCCTGAGAGGTATCTAAGGGGAAGTACATATAAGAAAAATGAATATACAATTCTGGGGAACTATTTAAGGCACATGATGTGTGTGCACATGCATGCGTGTGTGTGTGTGTGTGTGTGCATGCGTGTGATTGGGAAGAAAGAATGATTCTCCCCACTCTTTCTCTTTGCAAACACAAAGGTGAATGACAAACTCCTTGGTGGGGGAGAAAAAAGTAAAATTAGTTAAAATCAGTCAATGCTCAATTCTATGGGGTAGTAGGACAGGACAGGACATCATAGTGCATGGAGAAGAAATACCTACCTTGGACTTGGGAGGACTGAGGAGCATTTGGAGTGTGTATCCCCAAGAAACGACTCTGAATAGCAGTTCATGCAGGATGAGATTAACTAGCCAGGCAGAGGATGGAGAAACCATGGAGTTGTGTGTGGAAATATGTGAAAGAATAGAAGAACATAAGGTATTTCTGGCACTAAGAACAATTAGGTGAGGCTGTGGGTTGGGGTCCATGGTGGGGCAGGGGTGGGGGAGTGGAAAAGGATCCCAGAGCACAGGTAAAGATGTGGAGACCAAAAGACTTTGCTTTTCATGTTAAGGAATCCGAATTTAGTCTTCAATGCCATGGAGAAATTTTTAAGTGCAGATTAAGACTGCAGAAAGTCCAAGCTGACAGCATCAGGAAGACTGGAATGAGAACAAGGCCTGGGAGATCTTGGCTGAGAGTAGTATAGGGATAAAGTAGTCTCAGCACAAACCAAGTAAACAGCGAGGATTTGGGTGATGGTGGGACTGGGTTAATAGAAGAATAGACCAAACAGAGCTTCCTAAAATAGTTCATTGAAATGGTTTTGTGCTCATATGAATTTAAAAATGGTAACTGTTCTTCATTTTAGTTCTTTAAAGTGTCCATTAACACTTGAGATAAAGAATAGGTTTAACTTGCTTAACACACTGTTCTCCAAATTGCCACAGACGGCTTTTTTCCCCTCCCCACGCCCCTCTCACTCTACCTTCCTTCGCTTCTTCCTCCTCCTCCTCCTCTTGTTTTAAATTTTAGATAACACTTATTAACAGACTACCAAATTTACATTCCAGGGAATACAGTTAATTGAAAACTTAGGAATGAAGGCTATTTAGCAGTTAAAATCTTCAGAACTCGAAGACACTCCAGCGTTGAACAACAGTGATGCTTTTTACAGAAACTTTAGAATATAAAAAGTAAATTTGGTCACAATAGCATAAACGAAGGACTCAGCTATTAACTTACTGAATTTAAGATGCTTGAACAGCATCTAACCAGGTACACCTCAGTCCATTAGGTGTTCAAAATTTTATTTCAATTTTAAGAACTAGTTTAATAAAATGTCTCTCTCTCGCTCACTCTCTCTTGCTCTCTAGCTCTTGCTCTCACTCTCACCTACAAACACATACATGTATGTATTTATCTGAGGTACATACTACGTGAAGGAATGAAGGGATTATGCAGCAAGCATATATAAAGACCCCCTTTATCAAGAAATTCTATTTTTTTTCCTTAATGCTGTCTGTACAGACACACACATGCACACACAATTTTGATGAAAATAATGTTTTTAAAACTTCAAACCTCAACAAAGGAAAATAAATCTGCATCTTCAATAAGTTAAATTTTGAAAAATTTATGTAATAAACTTTTTTCTCCAAAATAAATCTTCAGGGAAGCATTCTACACAGGTAGAAATAAAAAAAAATACTGTTTATTGCCATTCGTATCACTCAGAAGGAGCGGGTAGTCTGTCAGGGTGATGTCAACCATGAGAAATTCCAATTCAGAATAGTAATCTTTTGAGAAAGATAAAAGTAATGGAAATATTGGCTCAAAATTGAAATGCCCCTAAAATGCTGCAACATTAATGAGATGTATATCATAGAAAAGAGGGTTTCACCTGAGTAATCCCAAGTGAACAGGTCAAATTGCTTATGCAGACTAAACATAACTTTAGAGCTTTTCTTGGAATAATGATTATATATATATTTGTTTAGGAACTTACCTAACTCAGTAATATAACTCAGTCTAGAATCATATACATTTTAACGTATGGAAGATAATGAACAATAATGACAACAGTGGTGATGCACTTATAATAACGTTCTTGTTAATTCAGAATAGAGAAGCCCTCAATGACTGTAGGCTTCCTCGAGGCTCAGGACAGGGGCTCCAACTAGAGCAAGAGTTGACTAGCCATGAAAGAAAATCTTAAAGACCATTAATTCAGAAATGAGGCTTTCTAGCAGATATATTCAGAAGAATTGAAAAGATAAATTTTAAATAGGGATTATTTTGAGAGAAAGTGGGCACTTATGTGCAACATTTTATGTCTGGGTAAAGTTCTGAAATATTTGTCTTTATTTTCCATTAATAGGGAAGCTATACATTATTATAAAAAGTAAAAGCATTAGGTTAAGTGCTATTTTATTGGTTATTAAAGTAGAATTAGCTACTTTATCAAATTTTATGTGTCTAAGTGTAATTGAATTTGTAAAATAGTGGCTTTCATTTGCAGCATTAATAAAATGCATTTTTGGGGTAAATTCATAGACCTAATCATAGGTAAAGTGAAATACCAGAAAGCACACTATGTCCACAGACACGGACATGACTTCTAATCACAGCTTTGTCACTCACCAAACAGCCAAACAATTCATCGTTTGTCAGCCAAGTGAAGGAATGTCCCTGAGCTGTTTTTCTCATTGATAAAATAGGGGATGTGGGCCAGCTAAAGGTTTTCCAGCCTGTCTGTGCATGAAGAACACCTAAGGAAGTTTAGAAAATGCAGATTTCCAGAAAACCTCCTTTAGGTCAGCTTGGAATATTGTTTTTAAACATTTACCTTATATGGTTTAATAAATAACCAAATTTAAAGCATACTGGATTAGGAGAGTTGTAAAATTTCTCCTTTCTAAATTCCATAGTGAATGTTTAAAATACTGTGTAGCATTTGGAAAGCCAGGGGGAGAATAAGGAATTATTTTCTAACTTACATACTTAATACTTTCCACAAAATAGGTTGAAATTGCCATAGAATTCATACCCAAGCTTGTATGGCTAGTTACGGTTGTTAAAACTTGTAACTGATTTGGAAATGAAAGGTTCTGCTCTTTACCTGTTCTGGAAACACAGTGTCACCAACACCAATGAGGACATGTATCTGACAACCAGTGCTGTATTATGTGTAGTTGTAAAGATATAAATCATTACAGCCTTGATTGAGAATAGTGTGGCAATATATGCTAAAAGATTTAAGATGTGCAAACTGAGCAAGTGATTTCACCTCTTTGAATTTAAACTAAGAAAATAATCAGACCAGATACATAATGAGCAGATATGATGAGTCGGGGTTATTTATAATAGTAAAAACAAGTTGGAATTAAGCAAAATGTAGAACATGAGGTTTAAATCTGTGTTTTCTAAATAACCTGGGGAGCTTGTTAAAAACAGAGATTCTTAAGACATTTTCCAGGAGATCCTGATACAGTAAATCCAGCATAGGGCTCACGACTGTATATTTTTAACAAATTCTCTAGGTGATTTTTATGATCTGGTAAATTTGGAGATCATTACATTTGGTAAATGATATTAAGAAATAAAATGCCATATAACAATTAGAATGATGCTGCATATATTTATATTGCCATGAAAAGCTTTTAGGATATATGCTAGGTTTTTTTTTTTAAAGGTTAAATTACACAAATAAGCACCTGTTTTTGTTAAATAAGGTATGTATTTATTGGAAAGGTCTGGAAGGATTTAGTAGTGTTATCTCTGGTAGAGATCAGGGAGGCATTTGTTTTCTTTTCTTTCCTATTTACCTCTCTAAATTGAATTTTTCTCAATAATTAACATGCACTGCTGATGTCATTTGAAAAATAAAAAGGAAGAAAAGAACAAAAGAACAGGAGCACTGGGCCGGAGTACTGGGCTGGCTATGCAGTTTGGAGGGCAGGTGCTAACTCTGAGTCTCATTAAATTCAGGGTAATGAGACAGAGAGCAGAGGTGCAGGACACTTCACCTACTCCCCCCGAGTTTGCTGCAGGCAGCTCCTGCTCTGATTCTTCCATTTACATTTGCGTGTTCTCCTATAAGGTCAGCTCTGAGTTTATCTAAAACTGCTTTTCCAGAAGCAATTGGAAAGAGGGATTCAACTCTATCAAAATAATAAGGTTCAGCTCGGTTTCTGCTAAATTAGTACCTTTTAGAAAAGATTTTAATTTTAAGTGAATTTAATCCCTGCATGGCAGCATCTAAAAATATATTTACTTAGCCCATTGCCATTTTAGCCTGTTTCCATTTGTTTGGACCTGAGCAGAGACACAGAATAGCCGAGCCTTACTTAGCCCTACACAAAATGACTCTTATTACACTGATTCAACAGAATTGGGCTTATAGTCAGTTTCGACAGAACATTTTTTTTCCTCTAAAAAGAATAGAGAGAAGCTTATTTCCATTATAAAGAAACGCTTTGGTGGATTTTATTTTCTACAGCCCATTTCAAAAAAAAAAAAAAAAAACCAAAACAAAACCTACAGAATTATGCCCAAGAAATGCAAAGATGAGTGAAGCCCTTCTGAAATGAATCTGTTGTAAAACAAAATATTTTGGCAAGTTGCTTTTAGAGTGCAGAGATTAACTACTTACTCTTGTGAAATGCTTTGAAGATAAAAAGCATTTTCTAAAAGCTTAGTATTATTATTCTAATTATTATTATTCCTTTTAAGCATTCATTAAAAACAACCCACTATACATATTAACCAGCTTAGTAGCAAGCTTTTATTTCCTTCTTTTTAAATACAGAAATGCAGGTGACTCCGTCTTGAGGTATGTCCTTGCTCTCTATGTAGAGTTCTGTACTTAGAATTTTATGAAACTTGTGGGCTTGAGAACAAAATGATGGATATATATGGTCATAAAGTGGTGTAATGGACATTGGAAACTAAGAAGGGGGGACTTTAGGAGGAGGGTTTAGGAATAATAAATTGCCTATTGGGTACAATGTACACTGTTCTAGTGACAGGTACACTAAAAGCCCTGACTTTAGCATTATACAATTCATCCAACGTAACGGAAAACACATACACCCCCTAAATCTATTGAAATAAAAAAAAAGAGTCCAGCTTCTGTTGTAAATTTAGCTTGTGACTTTACAAACGTGTTGAAATGTTTCAGCTCATATTCTTTGGAAGTTTAACACTTTTTAACCTATTGGTTCCATTAGAATTGGAGTCAATTTTCACATGAAAACGTTTATTCCAGGGCATTAATTTGTAGAATAAAAGTCAAAGGTCAAGGGGCATTAGTTTTGATGGAAATAAGTATAGCTAATATGAATATAATCTGCTCTTCCCCTCTTGGGGTCAGATTTGCACATAGTTTTCTTCAAGCACGTCTCTTCTCTCTGTAATTGAGGTCATTCCTAAACAATGATTTTCAGGGATCAGAAAACTGAAAAAATGTACACTGTCTATATCAACTAAAATTAATATGGCAAATATGGTCATTTTTCCTAAAATCACTAAATTAATACTGTAAGCATTATAGAGATTAACTATGACTGGGAGTCAATGTGAAGAGACAGTGTTGATGAGTTAAATCCATACCAGGGTGCTTTAATAAAACATTGCTGTAGCATCAACTACAGTAATCCCGCTAAAGAATGAGGCTAGGATTTTTAAGAATACACAATAACTTAGAGATTAGATATCATAAATTATTTTGCTCAGAGTGGACACCTAAAAAAAGTCCATTACAACAAGACATAGAAGATCAAAACTGCTTAAGGGTATTCTAGTGGCCTGGGCTATAAAATTGTGATACATGGAAACATTATGTTTCTCTCTATCAGTGCTCTCATCTCAAGAATCTTAGAAGTTATCTCTGCTAGGATGCATCTCTGCATAGCTGATGTGACTAGGACTAGTTACATGATGTTAATAAAAATATCAATGTTGTTGGCACTCCAATAGAGAATCAAAGGGGAGAAAAGAGATGTTTAGAAAATGAATCATCGAATATTTTCAAAATAGGAAAAAATAGCCAGGGATAAAATGTCAGGAGAAATATACCAAGGCCTATGTAGACCAGTACTAAATACAGAAATTCTATATACTTTCTTTTGCAATGTTCATTCAATGCATGTTTATTGGTGCCTGCCATATACTAGCACAACACCAGGAATTGGAAAATTAAATGCTATTTTAATGAAGGAGACACACACACACACACACACACACACACACATACACATACATAATTATGCAAAAAAATGAAAAAGTTTATAATTGAGGCACAATTACATTGCAATGAGCACACTAAAGCAAGGGTTACTAACTCTTAAGATGTCTGAGGAAAGCTTTAGGGGATTTAACATTTTATGTGGCTTTTGAATTCTGCACAAGAGCTATTTTTTAAATTTCATTTTTAAAGCTTTTTTCATACAGAAGAGAGAACAGATAGCTTGATGAATTTATAGAAAATGTACCCACCTGTGTAAATACCACCATGATGAAGATATTAAACATTATCAGCATTCCTGGAGCCTCGAGAGCCCCCTTACAGAAGTGTTCCCTTTCCCAAAAGTTATTTAGTCATATCTGATTTCAACATTTTTTAGGTGGAGAAAAATGGTTGGTTGGTAGAGAATAAATGAATCTAGGCAGAGAAAATGCCTTGTACCATCATAGATAGATAAGAAGTGGAGATAAAATGTAATGGGAATAATGGACATATTATATATGTGTATGGGTGAGACAACTAATGGGCTTGAGAATAGTTTGGAAAAATATTAATGCTGTGCCTAGCATTTTATTTCTAGTTCATCATACTTTGAAATAAACCAAGTTTTGGTGTAAAGTTCTATGGATTTTAATAAATGTATGGATTCATGTAACCACTATCACAATTAGTATTCAAAGCAGTTCATCTCTTCCCCATAGTTTGCTTATATTATCACTTTGTAGTCATGCCTTTCCCTCCCCTCCAACTCTCATGAATCAATGACAAGTTCTTCACTACTATATTTTTATCTCACTTTTATGACATAAAAGAGGAATCTTAAAGTATGCAACCATTTAAGCATAATGCATTAAAAATCCTTCCCAAGTTGCTGTATTAGCAGTTCATTCCCTTTTATTATTGAGTGGTATTTTACTTTATGGATATACCATTTTTTAAAAAATTCATTTACTTGGTGGATAAACATTTGGTTGTTGCTAATTTTTGGTGACCATGAATGGAGTTGGTATGAACATTTCTATACACATTTGCATATGAACATAAGTTTTATTTTTCTAGTGTAAATAGTCAGGAGTGGAATTGCTAGATCAGTTATCATTTTACTTGACAAGAAATTAGCAAACTGTTTTGCAGAGTAGTTTTGTCAAATTTACTTCATGTCTTTTGAACCTCTGCTGCTAGGTACGTACACATAAATTGTTTATTAATTGTTATGACTTTTTGTGAACTGACTTGCTTATTGTTATGCAATAATCCCTCCAACACTAGTAATATTTCTTCCTCTGGATTCTACTTTGATATTAATATAGCCATTCAAACTTTCATTTGGGTTTGCATGATATATTATTTTCTATCTTCTCTTTATCCTAATTTTTAAATTATATTTGAAGTGAGTTTCCTGTATACAACCTATAACAGAGCTGTTTAATCCATTCTGATACTGTCTTTTAGTTGGTGTGTTTAGACCATTTACATTTAATGTAATTTTTTGGTATGTTTGGGTTTAGGTCTACCATTTTATTATTTGTTTTCTGTTTGTAATCTATGTGTTCCATTATCATGCCTTTTTGAGTTGTTTGAACTTTTTTGTGTGTTTCATTTTAATTTTCTAAGGCATCTTTTACTGCATCTTTTGAATAGTGATTTTGGTGGTTCTCTTCACATTCTACTCAGAATCTATATTTTACCATTTTAAGTAGGAATGTGAAAACCTTACCACACACAATATGGTTCCTTTTACCCTCTCCTCTTTATGTTACAGTTGTCTTACTTATTACATTTATGTACATTAAAAACCCCATGAGAAAATGTTTTAACTTTTGCTGTCAACTATCAAATATAACTTAAGGAACTCAAGAAAAAATAATATTCTATTACATTTACCTAGATATTTCCCATTTCTTTTGTTTTTCCTTCATTTCTGAAATTTCAAGTTTATTCTGGAATTACTACCCTTCTCTTTGAAAAAACTTCCTTTAGCAATTCTTTTAGAGCAAATCTGTTGGCAATAGATGCCCTTTGCTTTCTTCACTGAGAGTTATCTGTATTTCACCTTTATTTCTGAAGGATATTTTACAGAATAGGGAATTTTAGGTTGACAGGATTTTTAAAATTTCATTTCAGCATTTTAGAAATGTCATGCCATTTCTTTCTGACTGATGGTTTCTAATGAGAAAGCTGTGGCATTCAAATCATTGCTCCCCTATAGGTAATATCTTTTTTCTTGGGTTGTTTACAAAGTTTCTTTCTTTGTCTTTAGTTTTTATCAGTTTGATTATTATATGATAAAAAGTTTCCTTATGACACACCTTAAATGTTCCATACATTTACCTCTTGAGTATTTACTATTTTTTATTGTTCTACAGTTGTTTCCTGAACAAGAATTTTGTCTTTTTAGTGAGATTTCAATTACCTGAGGAGAGGGACCAAGATTTTGTTTCTTCTTTGTTTCCCACAAAATATTGTAGGTAATTGGTAAAGGCATCTTCATTAGACATAGATTAATAAATACACAAATAAATACACAAACAAAATATATCTTGGCTGAGAAAGGAGCAAGCTTGTACCTTTAACTGAACCCAGGATAGGCTGGAAAAAATACCCAAATTAAGTCAGACAGCCAAGTACTGATGGCAGGGAGAGATAACAAAGCTTAAGTGTGAACCAAGCTCAAATAGATGTAGAACATTCCCTTTGGAATAGAGCTTTTCTTTGACTATTAAAGGATAATTAGTCATTGCTTAGAAGATCAAAGAATACAAGACTGTGGCAATAGATACTAAACAGACAAAATACTGACCACTTATGTTTCAATTTGTAAACCATTTCAGTGCAAATCCATCTCTCTTTAGTTATTCTCAGACATTATAGAAGTACCATTAGCAGGATAATTTTGGAACAGGAAAGAAAAAGGAATGTGTATGCACAAAGAGAAACTAATCCTTGTAATTCGTTTTTGAAAAACAAATCTCTGCTTCTTTAAATGAAGTGCCAATTTGCATTCAGCCTTTTGTTTTTCCTAATATTCTGAATTTAGCCATTTTAGCATTTATTACACTACACTGACATTATCATTTTTTATTCTACTTCCCATGTTCTTCTTCCCATGGTGTTCTTAAGAACACCATCACATTTATCTTTTTAAACTTAGCATATAACTGAATGCCTGGTATTAATTAATTAATATATTTATTCATGTATTGAGCACACAAAAATGTACCAGGCATGCACCAGACATTAGGAATTCAATAGTAAAAAGAGTATAGAATGGTTGAATTGAACTTTATCTCAGAATTTATCTATATATAAAGAAGAAAACATTACATAAAAATGTAAATAAGCAAACATAATAATATAAATCACAGTACTTGTCAATCAACTATGAAATTTTATGCACTGATTAAGTTCTGAAAAAAGTAAAATTAATTATATTAAAAATGTGGTGCCTTCATCACTGATATTTAAAAAAATAAAGAAATAAATAACTTACAGGGAACTAAACTAAAAACTGAAAATAAATTTTACCTGTATTTCTATCCTTTGAGAAGCATCTATTATTAAAGGCAGTATACACAGTGTTGCAAAACATAGTCAGGCTATGTATGTTCAATTTCTAACTCTGTCATTTATTACTTGTTTGACTTAGAATAGTGCCATATATTTAGCTTTTCCATTTATAAAATGGGGATGATCATAATAATACCTAACTCATAAGGTATACTGTCCTGAGGAGGGTTAAAATGGTAATATATGTAAAGTGTTTAAAATGATTCCTGTAACATAGCAAGTGCCCTCTAAGTGCTAGCTATTTCTTAATCTGTAATTTTCATTTCTGAATAATTGGAAGGAAGAGGTAAAATAAGAAAAAAACTATCTTTATGTTTATACTTAATATATTGATGTTTAGAAAGCCTCAGTAGAAAGATATTCAATCTTCAATAAAGATAAACACAGATATGAAATTTTAAAAAGAATTTTGTGCTGAGGAAACAGGGATTGAACTCATGATTCAGAGTTATTTCCATGCCTGGTGTATATTTGAATTAGCTAATATGTATATAGAGAAAAAAAGAGTGTCCCAATAAAGGAGTTTTGGGAGTATAAATGATTGGGTTTTTATTCAGACACTTCCCAGGACTGAAGCTTCATTTATAGGAGGGAAATTTCAAGAGGGGATTATAACGTCCTCTGAAGAGAATTCTCTCTTCATCCCTGGGATGAATACTGCTTGATCTCGGTGGATTATTTTTTGTGATGTGCTGTTGAATTCAGTTTGCTAGTATTTCATTGAGGGTTTTTGCATGTATGTTCATGAGAGATATTTGTCTGCAGTTTTCCTTTTTATTGTGTCCTTTACTGGATTGGGTATCAGGGTGATACTGGCTTCACAGAATGAGTTAGGGATGATTCCCTACTTCTTGACATTATGGGACACTTTCAGTACCAATTATTCTCTGCAAGTCTGGTAAAATTTGGCTGTGAATCTTTCTAGTCCAGGTCTTTCTTTTTTTTAGAGGGTTTTTATTATTGTCTCAGTCTTGCTACTTGTTATTCTTCTGCTCAGGCTTTCTACTTCTTCCTGAGTCAAGTGTGGGAAGTTCTGTGTTTCCAAAAATTTATCCATTTTATCTAGATTTTCTAGTTCATATGCCATAGTGGTTTTCATAACATTCACAGATGATCTGTAGTATTTCTGTGGTATCAAATGTAATATATCCTTTTTCATTTCTGATTAACCTTTTTTGAGTCATTTATCTTCAGTTTCTGGTTAATCTAGCTAAAGGCCTATCAATTTTGTTTATCTTTTTAGAGTATCAGCATTTTGTTTTGTTGATCCTTTATATTATTTATTTGGTTACCTTTTTTTTTTTTTTTTTTTTTTTAGTTCTGATCTGAGTTCTTCTTTTGCTAGCTTTGGGTTTGATTTGTTCTTCTTTTTCTATTTCCTTGAGGTGTGACTTTAAGTTGTTAATTTGTGATCTGTCTTTTTGATACGCATTTAAGGCTGTGAACTTCTCTCTTAACACCACATTTTGTGTATCCCATTGGTTTTGGATACTTGTGTCATGTTTATAATTCAGTTTGGAAAATATTTTGAATTCTGTCTTAATTTCATCCTTGACTCAAGGATCATTCAGCAATAAATTGTTTGATTCTCATGACTTTGGGTAGATTTGAGAGTTCCTCTTGAAGTTGATAGTTTTATTTTACTGTTCTCTAAGAAGTCACAGAATGATTTCATTTTTTCTGAATTTGCTGAGTCTCATTCTGTGGGCTAACTTATGATCTATCTTGTAAAATGCCCCATGTGCTGATGAGAAGAATATATGTTCTGCAGTTTGGGGTAGAATTTTCTGTACATATCTGTAAGGTTCACTTTTTCTATAGCCCAGTTTAAGTCCAGTGTTTTATTGTTGATCTTTTGCTTTGATAATTTGTCCAGTTATGTCAGTAGAGTATTGAAGTCCCCAGAAATTATAATGCTGCTCTTTATTTCTTTAATTAGATGTAGTAGCATTTGTTTTATGAATCTGGGAGCTTCTGTATTAAGTGAATATATATTTAGGATCATTACACCTTCTTGTTAAATTGTTCCCTTTATCATTATATAATGACTGTCTTTGTCTCTTATTTTTAACATTGTTGATTTAAGGTCTGTTTTATCTGATATGAACATAGCTACTCCTACTTGCTTTTGGTTTTTATGCATGTGGAATATTTTTCCCTCCCTTTACCTTGAAACTATGAAAGTCTTTATGAGTTAGGTTTCTTAGAGATAACATATTCTTGGGTTGTATTTATTCATTCATTCAGCCAGTTTATATCTTTTAATGGAGCATTAAGAGTGTTCATATTCAATGTTAATATTGATATGTGAGATACATGTTCTGTTCATCATGTTGAATGATATCTAGTCACTTTGTTTTCTTCCTTTTGTTATTGTTTTATAAGAGTTGTGAACTTTAACTCTTGAGCCTTTTTACACTAGTGGGTATTGGTTGCTTGGTTCCATGTATAGAGAACTTTTAAGCATTTCCTGTAGGGCAGGTCTAGTGTTGACAAATTCACTTAGTGTTTGCTTGTCTGGGAAAGATTTTATTTCTCCTTCATTTATGAAACTTAGTTTTGCAGTATATAAAATTCTTGGCTGCCAGTTATTCTGTTAAAGAAAAAGAAAAATGGGACTGTAATCCCTCCTGGCTTGAATGGTCCTTTTTGAGAGGTCTTCTGTTAGTCTGATGGGTTTTCCTTTTTAAGTAACTTGCTGCTTTCATCTTGTATTGTGTCCATTTATAATTGGGGGCATGTTGATAAATATTGTGACCCAGGTTTATATTAGGAAGGAAAATAGTAGTTATCAGCAAAGTCTTTCAAATATCTCAATTGCTATACTTCTGACATTGAGGTGAGGGCAGATTGTTAAGCAAAACATATTCCTTCTAGTGTCCTAATATTGTTAGTGGAAAGGTTTTCCTGCTTTTTGAGTTGATCTGATTTATGTTTGGAAATGTCATTATCTGATTTAGTGAGAGGTGCTCAGGGACAATAGAGTTCCAGCCATCTTCAGAACCAGGTTCTTAAAGCTGAGGTGTTCAGACAAGGTGTTAAGTGTTTCTGTGTCTTGATATTGCATTATAATAATGTCTTAGGAAGGTATTGTGGGTTGAATTGTGTCCTATACCCTAGATCCCTCAAAAATGCTGACTTCTAGTACCTCAAAATGTGAGCTGATTTGGAAATAGATTCTTCATAGAGGTAATCAATTTAAAATAAGGATATTAGAGTGCGCTATAATCCAGTATGCCTGCTGACCTCATACAAAGGGGAGATTTGGACACACACAGAAGAAAGGTGATGTGAAGACACAGGGAAAACGCCACTTGAAGGTGAAAGATCGGAAAGATGACACATACAACAAGGATTACCAAGGATTTCCAACAAACCACCAGAAGCAGAAAGAGGAAGGATTATCCTATGGGTTTCAGAGGCAGTGTTGCCCTGGTGACACCTTGATTTTGAACTTCAAGCAGCCAGAACTGTGAGACAATATGTTTCTGCTGTTTTAAGTCATCCCATTTATGGCACTTTGTTACAGCAGACCTGGGAAACTGCTACAGCCAGCGAATATTTATTTCTTGGGAGAGAGAGTCATACAATTAGTCAGATTCTTCAGGGATATTTGACCCAAAAATGATGACGAGTCACTGTCTTTGAGCAGCCTGGAGAACTGCCTGGCCATGTATTTAAGACTTACCAATTTTGTTTTACCAAGTCTTTCTGAGGCCTTACTCCAAGTATGTGAGAATATCTGAAAGGGCTAAGTCGTTGCTTATTTTTACAAATTACAAATAATTAATGTTACAATAAGTACTTTTCACAAATTAAAGAAAGCTGCAGGCCTCTAAAGAGGATTGCAAATATTTATCAATTAAGCCAATTTTTAAATTTAGATTATAAATTAAGTCAACACATTCATTTTAGAAAACTGGTAAAATATAGATAATTAGAAAAATTTGAAACCATTATTCATAAAGTTCTTAACTCCTATTTACCTGTTTACATAGCATATTATTTCCTTTGTTTATGGAGCGGGTGTTTTTATAACAGAATTGTCCTGCTTGGGTTGAATCTCTGCAGAAATGTGGCCAGACAAGAAGAGCCTGGCTGTCCAGGTGACTCTTGGCTAGCAATGCCCCAGTCCTCTTCCTGGGGACGAATGGGAGGAAAGATATCCTTCAAGTCCTCTCCAGGGACTATGTGGATAAGGCAAGGGAAAGAGTTTTAGAAGCTGCTAGTTGTGAAGAATATGAGAAGAGAAAAAGAAATATTGTAGAAAAACATTTATGAATTTTGTTCATGGCATAGACTGTGTGATCATCTGTGCTAATTATGGGAACTGTAGTAAAGTTCTTTTTACACACACATGCCCTCATTTCCCCTTGTTTATTTAATACAAGTTCCTGAAAAAGGGACCACTCGGTCAAAGATATTAACATCTTTATGCTCTTGATACATATTTTCAAGGTGATTTCCAGAAAGCCTGTTCCAAATTATGCACCAGCATTGTGTAAAAGTGCTCATCTCAGAGTGCCTTAATCGGCATTGAGAATTCTTCGCTTTAATGTGTTCCAATTTACAAGGTAAAAAAAAAATAGAATTTTGTTGTTTCAATATGCATTTTTAATGATTAGTGATGCTGAATGTTTTATTCTTGTTAGCCATTTTCATTTGTTTGAGAAATGTTATTCATCTTCAATTCCCATTTTGCTTTTTTGATCTATAATTTTTATTATTTTTCCATTTCCATATTTTTCATATTACAAAATTGTGTGTGTTTCTGAAACCCAAGCCCTATAGAAATGCATAAAGACAATATTATTCCTTTTCAATCACACTCCTTGGAGTACTGTTTAAATATGCATCCCCTGCTCACATTTGAATAAATATATGCAGGCTGATAAATAGGTAGCTATTTTATTGTTATTTTGTTTAGCAATTTTACTACATACATCACTCTGTAGCTTGCATTTTACACTTAATATTTCAGGTTGAAACTATGAACCTATGTCTAGGTCAATTATGATACATATAATATTTTTAATAGTTGTATATTTTTGAAAGAATATACTAAAATATTTAAATCATTTCTCTTTTCATGGATAGTCAAAGTATTTTTAGTTAGTTCATTTATTTATGTCTTTTTGATCATGATAAATAATACTGGAAAAGAACAAATATACACACCCACACATGCATATGGCACAAACACACATTTGTAAGCACATACATAGTTATATATATCATTACTTTCAGTTCTGTATCTTGAGTTCCCTCACAGGTGAATTCTAAATGAATGATGAGGATGTGATTCATCAAAATGCCAGTGAGTTGGGATGCTTATTGAAAGCCTGAGAGGGTACATCCATTTTTGCACACAAATGGCAATGTTCTTTACAGATTTGAAGAAATCTGGGCATTTTGTATACTCACTAAAATCCATTGCTGGTGTTCCCCAAGAAAACTTTTAAAAAGCTAAATCATTCAATGTAAAAGTGTTGTGGATTTTGATTTCTTACTCTGACCTTGGTATCTTATATGAGGAAAACCTTGTTCATCTTTTGGAATAAGAAGGTCTAAAAAAGTGGCAGGAAGTGGGACAGGAAAGAATACAATTTTCTTTTAGTTTTGAAAAGTCCAGATTTTTTGGTCTTCATTAGAACTTTGATATACTGCAATGTAAGGAAGTAAATGAAGAGTGTATCTAAAGTCAATTCCATCTCCAGTTATTTTCCATTTAAATTATAGTAGTAGGGAAGTTTAAAAATTAGAAAAATGCACTTCTGATCAGAAGATAGAGGAAGGGCAGTATTTTAAAAGTTGTGTTTAAAATAGGTTAAAATAGCTGTGGTCTGAGTAGCTTAGATTTGAACCATTTTACACACCAAATGTGTCCATTGAAAGAAAATAGTGTCAGTGTTTCAGGGTAGATCTAAATAGGAGGTCACCTACAGAGTATAGCTGAATCAATCACCTGTAAGTGCCTCAAAACTGCGGTCCTTAACTAGGAGTGTGCTTCAACATCACCTGGGGTTCTTGGGCCAAAACACGTTAGCTAAAATGTGGATTAGGCAGGTGGTACTCAGCATTTATGTTTTGAAAAAAGCTTCTCAAGTTATTGTTATGAGCAATTTAAATTAAGAGCCATAGCCTAAAATGTTTCTAGAAGGAAACTCCCTGGATTGCCTGAATCAGAATCACTCCAAGGACATGTTAAAAATACACATTCCCAGGTCCAAGATTTCTATTCAATATAATAAGAATGAAACTTGAGAATCTGGACTTTTTACAAGACCCTGTTGATTATTCACACCGAAGTTTCCGAAACACTGGACCTACATAATACAAACAGCATTAAAGGAACTTGGTCTTATTGTTCTCGACAAAAGAGCTGGCATGTAACCATAAAGCCACTACCAAGTATGAACACTAGTTGTAAGATTTTACAACCTGATATTCTCAGTTAAAGTTGATAAGAGATACATGTTTCAAGACTAAAGCTGCTTGAACAATAGTGGGGATGGGTACTGGTTTTCTAACTGGTGACATTACTGCAAGGAGTCCAGCTGCGAAGATCATATCAGCACAGCCACTGGGCATCTGTGTTAAGATTCTTCTTGTTACAAGTGATACCAAAGCTGGTAAAAACCAATTTGAGAATTTACTTTAAACAATTTAAAAGGATATACAGAGGAATTCATCATAAACAGATAAGATTTTCTCATGGAACATTTTACTCCCATTATCAAACCTCTGGGAGAGAGAATTTGGCCAAGGATCCCACCTCTGATCCCAAAATGTGTGGGAAGGCTAGATCAGAAATGTGCTTGCCGGACCCATTCTTGGTAGTTCCCAAAGCAGAGGAGTTGGGTTTGATTTCTGAATTAGGAATTTAAGAAATATGTTGATGAGACCCATAACACTGTGGTCAAACTGAATATGTTTACAAATGCACACATACACGTGTGCACACACACACACACACACACACACACACACATGACTACAACCAATATAATATGAATGTGGCCTTATTATCTCAAAAATGTCTGCTCCTAAGTGCTTTGCATGCCTTTTGCATCATTGACATCAAGGATCTCTGTTCCCATTAACCATCTGCCCTATTATCACAATTCCTAGCCCTCACAGTCTTCTAAGATAGTAAGTTTTAAACTTTATAAATGACCTGGGGTATCTTGTGAACATGCATATTTAAATTTAGAAGCTCTTGGGAGGTGGTTGCTAGTCTGCATTTCTAACAAGCTCCCAGCTAAGGCTGTTGCTGCTGCTCTATGGACTACACTTTGAGCAGTGAGGTCCTAAGGACGCCCCCCTGCCAACTTTAGCTATCATTCTTCATTTTAAAAAAATTTTATCATCTATAAATTTTGAGTGAGGGCATCTTACAAAACCTATTTATCTGGTCAGTGTCAGTTCTAGTCCCGGAATCTCCTTGCCTCTCTACCATTGACCAACCCGTGGATCTCTTACTTTCTTCTCTTCATACACTGCAAAGGGGTATTCTTATGCTCCACCCCTGCAACCTTTTTCTTGTTAATTGGTGGGAAAAATAGCTTCTGACAAAATGTATTTCTAAGAAGCCTGTGCCCTTTGAGAAAATATTGTTCTCTCTGTGGGATTTTCCATATTTCCCTCTTTAGTTATTTGGAACTAAAAGAAATTGAATAAGTAGTTGTGTATAGAATGCAGATTGCCTTTGATTTGCAAAGGAACATCATAGTGATGAAATTCTACTGACCCCAACCATCCCGTGAGCTTCACACATGCACAAACAGGTGACACATAACATTAAACACAGAGGGGTGGTTCTTGGCTGCAATGTTCAGACAGAAGTGCAAGATTTAATCTGATTAACTGGTCAGTAATAGTTGTGAAATATATCAAACTTTGCAATTGTTTATTTTTTTGTAATCTGTTAGGGTGAATTCTAGCTTAGAATTCTCTCTATATGTTGAAGTTATGTTAATTCATTTACTTGTTTGCTATTTAAACTTTTTTGAGAATTTTTAAGAGGAATGGAATTTGTCTTGGACTCTGTATTTATGCACATATGATTATCCACTTTTTCTCTGTTGCAGGAGATTAAATATAACTGCCGGCCCATAAGTGCCAAGCATGTTTATTTTCTGCACTAAAATTTCTCATTATTTAGGTTCTGTTTGAAAGATCCAGCCCACATCTGCTTATGCAATCCAAGAGGGGATATAGTTTATTTTCCTCCACAAATATAGCCTCCAAACATTTGAGGTATTATCAGAGGGAAAGTTCTCTCTGTTTTGGGCATCTAAACAATTGTCTTCCTTTGCCTATGTGGTTCTTTCTTCCTTCCCAATTCAATCAGATCAACATCTAGCATTACACTTTATGTGAGGCTCTGCTCACACCCAAAGACAGTTCTCTATCTTCTTCATAGTATTTCAAACCACATTGAACTCTCTGATCTCTGAACCCATAAAGTCCCTTTAATTAACATTACCAGCAGGTGTTGTATTGTTTTCTACTTGTTTGTTAATCTAACTTTTCAGAATGGATTGCAAGTGCACTGAAGATGTAATCAGGTAATGGATTCATTCCCTATTGTGGAAGGCTCAGAACTAAGCCATAATAGCAGCTCCATAGCTTGTAATTTATTTTATGAATATCTAATGACTGGAGTCCTGCTTTTTGAAAATAAACAGAACACATATATCTGAAATTTCAGTTCAGAAAGAGCGTGTTAATTAGAAATAAAATTAATGCATATGTGGCACTTTATCTCAGTGCTTTGCTCACAGTGTATACCAAATCCAAGATAATTTGATTCTTTTTTTTTTTTCCCTCTAGTTTGTTCTTTGTCTTCAGCAGGGAGTTAGATCATTCAAATCTATAGATTTTAAGAATTTCTAAAATAATTTTTCTGACCGAGAGTAGAGTAAGGAATTCAATAATGCAAAAATGTATCTGTAATTTCTATCCAAATTGTTTTCCATGAAGAGTATAGTTCCCATGAAGAATAAGAGAAAAACTAAAGGTTTTCTGTCAAATAATTGTCTTTATCCTTCTTCACTAATTTTAAATAACACATGAAGAAAAAACAACGGAAAACTGAAACTTGTCAATTTGTGGAAGAGGCCAAGTGCAGTGGCTCACACCTGTAATCCTAGCACTCTGGGAGGCTAAAGTGGGAGGATCTCTTGAGCTTAGGAGTTTAAAACCAGCCTGAGAAGAGCGAGACCTGTCTCTACTAAAAATAGAAAAAAATAGCTGGTGTGGTGGTGTGAATCTGTTGTCTCAGCTAATTGGGAGGCTGAGTCAGGAGAATTGCTTCAGCCTAGAAGTTTGAGGTTGTTATGAGCTAGGTTGATGCCTTGGTGCTCTAGCCTGGGTGACAGAGTGAGACTCTGTCTCAAAAAAAAAAATTGTGGAAGAAAATATTGACTTTCATTTATAGAACTCATAAACTCAAGAGACCCCTAAGAAATGATTTCATAGCTTCTCAACACCTGAAATCTCTTTCAAAGGAAACATTAGTAGAGCCACCAAAAAGAAGAGGAAGCACAATTGCCATTTGATGGGAAATGTCTCACTTATGATTGTTAATGTCTAGGGAAGGGTTTTTTTCGTGTAAATTTTATTTTCTCTTTGTCCTCTGCCTCCTTTTCCTCCTCCTGTTCCTCTTCATCATCATAGTCTTTGTGTTTACTTTGTTCCTATGGTAAAGAGTGGCAGTTGAGATTGGATTGAATATGACTGTTAGCATATGGTAAGAGACCATGGTTCACCATGTTTCTATTAATATAATGAAATTGAACAAAGTTTACCACAGCAGAGTTGAAGTAACCTTCAAGCATGTTCTTAGCACATACCAAGCTATCATTAGTACAAACTGAATTTGGAATATTATTTATGCAAAGAGGTTACTCTAAATTTAAGTAGGGGGTATTTTTTGAGTTGGACTTGAAGGGAACTGGGTTGTCTGGCAGAAATGCTGCTATAGAAATGTTCAAGCAATCAAAACACTAACTTTCAACAGAGCATAAGTGTCTTGATTCAGTTTGTTATTCAGATTGCAGAACAGTTTAGTTAACTTGAAGTTTCTGTGTCTACATAAAAGTATTTTCACACTTAAACTTACATTCTTTAAGTTAAAAAATAAATCATCTATTGGGTGGGGATGACTAGCAGTAGAGATGGACTCTACTCCCTCAAGGGAGGCAGGGAATTGGTCTGTCTTCTTTTACAAAGAACTATTTTACTCCTGTTACACCTACCAAAGATACATGAATATCTCACTTTGTGTTTGCCTTTTGTAAGATGAGTTTCTAGATTGCTGTCAGTTTTTCTTTTCTACAAATTCATGTGTGAACAGAAAGTTGAAACTTGTAAGAATAAAAGCTTGATTTGATGTTAGTTTTATAGCATCAGTCACATCAAGGAAAAAGGTGCATGTGTGTTTGTGTGTGTGTGCACACACATTCATGCACATGTGCATGGACACACATTAATATTCAATATAAAATTAAAAGACTCCTATATCTAAATGTGACTGGAGTTGTAAGATAGCAATCCCTGTCTAGGTACAGGATCTTTTTGTGTACAATTCTTATATTTTTATTCCTAATTTTTATACCTAGATTCACTTTTCAGAAAATCTAAGAATTTTAGTTCCAACAGATAGAAGACTTTCTTATTGAGAGTATTTAGAAAGTAAGGAAAGTGGTGAGTAGGGAGTAGTATGAACAAAAAGTGGAAGCAAATTTTGAGGCAAGTTCACAGTGAAGTCTTTTCCAGGGCAACATTGGAAGGAATTCAAAGTTAAGTTTGGTCTAAACCAAACTCCCATGTTTATAAAGGAAGATGGTAGGGCAATTTTCATAAGGTCCTGGGGAGTTCGGTAGACTCTAAAATACTGGAGTCAACTCCTGAGTCAGCAAACCAAATGTATTGTTCAGTGAGAAGGTGGCAGGAGGGAGAGTTGTCAATATAAAATATTCCTAGGCCAGTATCTATTTGAATTGCTTCATATTCATTATCTCTTTCAGTCTTTTTACCAGTTTTATAAAATAGATTAAAAAATGAAAAACTTGGGATTAATAAAAATTACATGAAGACTTTAAAGAAAATTTATTTGTATGCTTGGATATAATGAAAGGCAAGCAATAAAAAGTACAAATCACAGTATAAGTAAAAGTATAAAGTTTTGATCTTGAGAGTAGGAGAACATTTTTAAAAATTACATCTATTTGATAACTTCCTTTACTTTAGCATTAGTGTGTTCTTTGAGTCAGTGTTTACCAGGTTGAGTTGACTAACAAATAGTAACTGGCTATAATTCTCCCTTTCTTATTGTATTTAAGATCAGTGCTTAGGTCTTATGGAATAAGGTAAATTAATTATTTTAATATCTGATAAATGGAAAAATGGTTTATAAATAATTAACCCATAACATATTAACTTATATCCTTTGAAGATGTTCACATGAACAGTTTTGTTTACCATATTTTCCTAAACTATAGTGAAGGATTTAAAAAGGCAGCATGGTAACAGTACTTCTTGTATACATCACCCTTTTATATACTCACATAACTGGAGAAATGGAGGTATAAGTCACTATGATAAAATATAATAATTAACATATAGTTATCATGTACAGTACTATTCTAAGCACTTTACATATATTAACTGTTTAATACCCGCTAAACCCCTATGAGGTAGGTACTATTAGAATTCTAGTTTGTCTGGTAAATAAAGGCAGAGTGAGGTCCAACATTTTCCCAAAGGTCACATAGTTGGTAAGTGGCAGAGTTATGTTTTAAACCCAGGCCATCTGACACCAGAATCTGTGCTTATAACTATTATACTGTGATTTATAGCTTCTCTAAATATGTAGTAATCCTTTCCTCTACCAAATCTTCAATAGCCATGGGTTTTTTAAAAAATATTAAAACATTATCTTCATTTCTTAATTATTTCAATGAAAAGGAAATGAGAGAATTCTCACAATATGAAAAATAGTAAAGTACTATATCTCATGATAATATAGTGTGGGAAGGGAAATATATTTCCCTTCATTGTGTTATATTCTACTACCAATCAAAACCACCAAATTCTTCTCTAATACTTTACTTAACATCACCTAAATATGTTCAATAATTTACATGGTTTCATCAAAGTACTGATCAACTCATCCAGAAGCATTTCTTGAACACCTCCTATTTTACAGTTTTAATTCCATATATTAATATAAAGAGAAGTTAGAACAGAAAAAGCAATGATTTATCAAAATGAAATTCAAAACTATAAAATCATTGCTAACAATCAGAAGATTGTGCCCTAAAAATCCAAAGTAATGCAACTGTCCAAAGTTAAAATCAATTTAAAAAAGCAAGAAAACAAAAAATAAGGGCCTCTTAGTACCAAAATTAACTACATGGTAAATACATCAGGCAAAGAATAGGAGAGTTTCCTGGGCTATGATAAAGATAATAGAAAACCTGTGAGACTGAGGATCTCACATTTCTTGGTTCATTCAAAGCCTTAAAAAGAGATGGTCAAAACTAAACAAACAAATAAAACTTCTTGGAACTGATTGATAGAAGATAGATCATGAGATCAAGAAAGGTTTAATGATGAGGGGTCATGACTTTCATCAAACCAGGCAATTACAACCATCCAACCATGCAATCTGAATTAGTAACTGATCATTCATATGCCAATATGATACTGAGTTTCATGTTGTAATTACTGGTTACGACAGAAGTCCTTTGGGATCTAGTATTATTTATCATAATTATATTCACATGGTTTTACTCTGCAGCAAGCATTCTATTGCTTTGATTTATCAGATAGTTATATTTCTGTTTATCTTACTGGCTAATAGAAACCTCTGTTAGCAAAACACCTTATCCAATTAGCCCTGGTCTGGAAGATGTAAGCCAGACCCATCTGAAAGGAAAGACTCTCAGTGAAACGAAAGGGGTACCATTTCATAGAACCAGCAATCCTGGCAGAACCTGATGAGTTTCCATCATGTGCACACTTGAAGCCAAATGAAATACCTTTGAAATGGATTGAATAGGTCAGATTCCAAATTAAGGTGACACTCCATCCCTGTTTGCCTAGGACTAAGGAGTTTCCCAGAGAAAGTGACTTTCAGTGCTAAAATGGGGACAATCTCAGGCAAATAGGGTTAGGAAGTCATTCTATGCACTATGTTCTCAAATTGGTCCACCAAAGCTGTGGCCCCATCAAAGCACTAATGTCATTTGCCCTTTTCATGGGTTGTTGGTATGAAACTTGGATCTTTCTGTAGCTAATAGCCACAGATTCCCTTCAGGTTTCTCAGGAACATTCAGGCATCGTGGCTTGTCATTCATTGTAAAGAACTGCAGAGTAAAGAAAGAGTTCCAGATGTTCACGGACTTGATCTGCTGGAGGTGAGGATACTGTAAAGACAGGAGATGTAAATAGATGGTTGATGGTTAGCTTGTAAGCAACATCAACTGGCATGTGTTTTCATGAATGCTGGTTCCTTGGGGTTGTCTCTTAGAATGTGAGAACGAATGAGATATAGGAATTAGGGAATATATTATCACAACCCTCAAATATTGTTAAAATCCATTTCCATGATTAACAGAATTTTAAAAGTGGCCAATGGTCAAGACCTGAATCAAAGTAAGACTGATTATCTGATGTGGTGCATGGTGTAGACAGAGTTGCATGATCCTGCTGGGGTAGGAACAAGTCCAAACACTTTATCTCAGCTGAATAGCTACATAAACCCTTGAGAGGCAGTTTTTTCAGTGGCAATCAATGCCAAATTAAGAACCTGATTTCCCAAACTTTACAAATTGATCTCCTTCAAGGTAAATGATTTTTTTCAGTACTGTGGAGCCAAATAAATCCAATTCAGTCATGTACTAATAGTTGTTGTCAATATCAGCACTTTACTATAAATGAAAGGCTAATTACCATTTGATGAAAGTCATCCTGGTAGGCTCCCCAAAGAACTAGACACCAGTGCAAACAAGAGATGGGCACATCCTTTAAAATGGCCGTGGTTTATTGTGAGTGGTTACGTTAAAATGCTTCGTACTTTTTTTCAAGGTCAATGCTTACACCTCAAAGAAAGTGGAAATAGAGCTAAATGTTCCATAGTAGCTTAGGGAAAACTGATTTTTGTAAGATTTCACATGCAGGTTAATAAAAATTGCTCTATCACTCCATTTCCCTTTAACAGCAGATAACATTTCTTCGATGCAATAATTGTAAAGAGGTAGTATCAGCAATTTTCTGGTTGGGATTCCAGGGTTCAAATAAATGAGGTTATATTCAAGGTCACCTGTGTCTGAAGAGTGACTAGATGCCATTCATATACATAAGTGTTATCATTTATTATAGAATTTATATTTACACCTCAGTTTTGTCTGTAACTAAGTTACAGTGTAACCTTGATTCCAAATCCAGATTTATCATTATTAATACACTTCTCTGTAAAAGTACTGACTATAAAACTAAGTGGGTTATTACTAGGAGTATTTGACAGCCTTTTGCTAAATTCAAAAAGCCCACATGGCAATATACTTCCTGCTAGACAGCTGTCCCCATAAAAAATCTGCTCTCACAAGAAGCATCCTTGTTGACCAGCTCAATGACCTACTTGTGTCTGGGCAGAAATCCATTCATTCTGGAGCTAGTACATTGCTAGGAAGCAAGAGAGAAACTGCTCTTTTATACTCATACATTACAAGTAATAAAAATATATATATATAAATTTGGACCTCATTAATTTAAATGACATCCTTAAACATCAATAGAACAATTACACAAACAACAAAAAAAGATGTGAATATTTCTTTGAAAATTTTAAGTGATAGCTTCTATTTTTATAATTTATTTCTCCGTGGAACTGATGAGGGAAGAGCTTTGCTTTTGCTGGTTTCTTTGTGAAAACAGCAAAGCTATAAGGAAGTCTCTTTGATTATTGAAAATTGGTTCTCTTTCTTACACAATGTAAGGATTCTTTGCTCTCAAGGTAAATTAACCTTAAATAACCGATGACAAATGGATAAAAAGAGGCAATGTCAGCCTATTATTCTTTGAAAACAGGAAATACACACTTCAGAAAAAGCCAGGGCTAAAGAGTTGCTGTCAGAATTCTTTGCCATCCTGGAGCAACTAGTACTCCGTCCTTGAAAACTGTGTGAAGTGTTCCTAATTCAGAGAGTTATAACTGTCTTGCTCGATACATGTTCTTAATATTAGAGTAAATGTGAAAAATATGTTATTTGCCCATTGCCTTTCATTTTACACACCAGAGACATTTCCTAGTTATCCAATGTTACTTCAATTCAAAAGGCCTAAATAAGGAAAAGATAATATGGTATGGCTCACTAAAAAGATAGTGAACAATACTGACTAGATTCAAACAGCAATTCTATCAGTTTTTTAGGGATTGACACTTTAAATGTTATTTATCCCTTTGGCTTAGTCTTCATGTACATAAAATTACTTAATGCTACTTTGTAGCATTGATAATGGCATTTAATCAGAACATGTATAAAGTCTCTGGCACAGTGCCTGGTTTGATAAATATTTGTTCCATTTTGACAGCTCACAGTTCAAATAACATAGGAAACATTCTCTTCCTCCTTGACTTAGGGGACCTTCCTATAGATACCAACTTCTTAAGCATATTTTCTGATGACCCAAGTAAATAAATATTTCTCCTTTGTTTATATTCCCGTACACATATCTAGTTTGATATAATATGTTTATCATAGCCTAGCCTATATTAAAGTTTGAGTTTCTTTTTTTGTCCATTTGGGAGTCTTCTCTCCACAAGACCACCCCCATTTGAGAGCACAACAACTATGGTTTATATTTTTGCATAAAATACCTCACACAGTTTTCATGCAGCCTAAGATTACTTTGTCTTTAGTTGTAACATGTTTGTTGAATTAATAATAGAACCACCATCAGTGGTCGGCTCTTAGCTTTGGCACAAGATGATGGGAATAATAGTTGTTTTATAGGTCAAAATAATATATAGAATCCATCAAAAAATCTAAAAGTAAATATAAGAAAATACCCATATACTTAGACAAAGGATAGTAGCGCGTCGTGGAATGTTGCTGAAATAGGATGGGTGGCAAAGAAAGGGTTAAAGAGTGATACAGTTGGAATGTCAAAAGGAAAAAGTTCAGAAAAAGATCCATGGGTGGTATAGGGTGGTTGTAGAATGGGCTTTATCCACTTTGGGGGAGAATACAGGCAAGAGCAATCATCAGCGTATTTTTTTGCCAAGTGAAAAGAAGGCAAGATAAAGTGATTGGTGAGATACTGGCCACATCTGAGTAAAGACAACTCCCTTTAATGTTCATTTTGGCCACGTCTCAGAAGGGCGTGGCTTTCTCATTTAGGGGCTCAACTTTGTATGTTTCTTACTCAGCTGCATTTTGTCAGCCCCTAAAAATCACTGCAATGAAGTGATTTTCTGCTCTCGTGTGAGGTTTCTTGAATTCTTTGTGGAAAACTCAATACATTGAGTAAGTAAATATAAATTAGAGTGAGAATCACAAATATCACCTGCTTTCCTGGGAATGCGTCCTAACTGGAGCCTATCCCTTCAGAGGTATTAGGAGCTCAGTGTTTCGGTAATTCCCTTCCCTTAAGCTTTTACAGGGCACTGCTGCTTTTGATTAGCAGCTAGAGTGGAAAGTGCAATAAATCAGGTCGTCTGCTTAAACCAACTTCTTGCTGCTCTCTGACTATTCTGTTAGGCTTGGAGACAGATACAGAGCATACAGAGTCCAGCTGTCTGTGGGGAAGAGGCGTTCCTGACTCCCTTCATGTGCGATGTTTATAGAATAGTCCTAAATACATTGAGTAACACTCTGCACTTCTGTTAGGAGAATTTGGAAAACCAGCAAAAGAAACCAGAAAATAGTTGCTATTCTTATTAATCTTTTTTTCTTCCTACGTTCCCTCCCTAACTTTATCTGAATTTCTATATGCTTTTCTTTTAATTAGGTAACTAAAACATTTCACCAGATTTTTAGAATTCGCAACAAAATTTCTTTCTCACTAGGTGGACTTTGCCATCTACTATAACAGTACCAAATTTAAGTTTCTTAAAATTAACCTTCAGAGATATCATCTTTTTCCATCTGTATCTAGAATGCATTTCGTAATATCATTGTTATTACTTGGATGATTTGGGTATGTATTAGTCACATACACTCCCTGACACACTCAGATATCTAACCCAAATGTAAGAAACAAGTGTTTACTCAGGCATTGAAGATATCTGTGATTCTGTTTCTCTGTGTCACAGTATTTGGGGAAGACGGTTATATTTCCAATGTTAAAATTATTCTGTGTTCTTCTAGATAATGTTGAGATCTTTCAGTAAATATACAGACCTGTAGTATTTTTCTTTCAAATCATTGAGATATTTTAGTTATCAAATGGACTTTTAAAAAGTTTGTTTCTAATCTTGATTACTTTTTCAAAGAGAGTCTTCAGTGTGTGTACGTATGTGTGTGTGTGTGTGTGTGTGTGTGTGTACGCATGTATTGTGGACCCAAAAGCTGGAGTTGAAATAATGACTCTATAAATTAATAACTATAATTTGAAAATGATATTCTCTAAAATTTAAATTTCTATCATACAAATAAGAAAAGGCCTTCTTTTCTTTTAAAATGTTGTAGGTGTATGAGATTATATATTTGTACTATTTTTGTAATTGTTATGAAATTTCATATATTTGGGTTATTTGTATTATCTTTCAGTCAAAAAAGGTTTTATAAAACGCATCTATTGAATTTTTCTACAAAATTAATCAGAGAAAAACAAAAATAAAGTATCATACAAGCCAGTTATTGACTCCAAAAAGGGTTTTAAATTATATCAATAATATTTGTAATTATAGAAGATATATATATATATTCTAAGACTTTCTGTAATAACCCCTATCTTTGTAGACAAATACCTACTTAACTTTCATTCAGATTTATTTTTTCTAGAATATGTTTTGTCAAGGCTTGCCATAGTTGCCTGCAGTGTCCAAAGCTTCCTTTTATAATTACCAAAAGCATTATCACCTATCATTAATCACTATTTTCACCTTCACAAACAATACACACCAATTGGAATGGTTTATTTATAGTTATACTTTCTCATTTCCATGCTACCAGTGTCCAATATTTTAATTACATGTTCTCTTTAAACCCCAGTAGACTTAGTCATTGTTGTTATTTTCACATTATTTTACTGTTAGGAATTGTTTTGATTCATTTACATGGTTTACCAACTTATTTGATGATACATTCATTTGAGGAGGATGGTTCCTACTCCTTCCATCTGTGTCAAATTTTTTCTATTGAAAAACATACTTTACTGCTTAAATCTCTGAAAGTCTAAGAGTGATAAATCTTGATGTTTGTTTGTCCAAAATGTCTTTATTTTACCTTAATTCTCTAATAATATTGGGGACTCACTGCAAACTTAAATTAATGGTGGAGCTAAGATTTAGGCAAAAGTGGGGACAGAGTAGAAGACCAGCATGTGAGTATTACATATTCTGACAACAAACATGGAAGAAACATGATTTAAAAGTAGGGCAAAAGAGAAATGAAAAATTAGAAGAAATTGGTTGTTGTGTAGGACACAGGCAATATTGGAGGGAAATTTTTATTTAAATGATAAAATCATGTCCACTTCTGCATTTAATCCATTGCAATATGTTGTTTTGGTTGCATTATATTGAAAATAAAATCAAATTCACCCTCAGAGTTATTTAGTTGCAAAATGGAGGAATATTTTAATAGCCTTTTCATATGACTGTAGATAGTCTTCTTTCCTACAACACCAAAAATATGAAAACCCAATTTTCTTCTCTTAAATTAGACACCAAAGAAATTTTTAAAATGTTCACTCTTTAAAAAAATAGTTTTAAATTTAAAAATAGTTCACTCTTTGAACTATTTTTTAAAAAAATAAGCAATGCTTATAAAATATGTATGTATGTTAACATGTAATGAATGTATTATTGCCAGTCTAAAAAAATTAAAAAATAAATAATAAAATCAAATACTAGAAGTCTAAGGAAAGAAAAAGGGACATAGGTATTATAAAATGTATTGCTAAAAACTTACCACTAGAAAAACTATTCAAACATTTTTAAATATAAAATATATGCAAAAGAAAACATCACACAGAAACAAGTGCAATAAATATAAAACACATACTAAATATAAGTTAAAATAACAAGCAATTTGAGTAAAATAAAAATTCTATGTAAATATATTTATAAGCATACATAAAATGGATACTATTCTAGGAAAATGCCTATGGAAGGAATAGAAAATGTTATCATAGAAGTCTACCTCTATAAAAATGCACCATGTCTAGAAGGGTTCACAGAAGAATTCTATCAAACTTTCAAAGCCTAGATGATCCCAATATAATTTAAAGTAGCTCCAGGATACAGAAAAAGAAAAAAAATTCCCAATCTTTCAATAAAACAAGTATAGCTTTGAAACTTAAATCTAATAAAAAGCACATTAAGAAAAATAATGACCAATCTTGTGAATATCAATGCAATATACTAAATAATGTCTTAGCAAACAGAATCCAGTAGAACATTCAAATAATATATAATGATAAACTGGTTTATTTCTGACAATTCAAGATTTTTCAGTATTAGAGAGTTTATGATATAATTTATCACATCAATTGATAAACAGAGAAAAAATATGATTATCTCCATAGACATTAAACAGAACTTTGACAAAATTCAATTCCCACTCATGAGAAAACACTTCAGAAAATAGGACAGATACTTCCTTAATATGATTTTCACAGGTATGTAGAAGGTCATATATAAGTATACAAACATACACATGCTTATACATGCATATCAGAAGGATAAACCAGGAAATATATGAGTAGGAGTAGGGTAGGAATCAGGTGGAATAGAAAAAAGAGTGAGTCCTCTCTAAGCATACCTTTTTAAATAATTTTTCCTATAAAAATGTGTTATATTATCACAAAAAGAAACTAAATCATAGAACATGAAAAAAAGCACCTTAAAATTGAATGTATATACAAACATTTGAATATGTTTGATATACTAATGTCCTGGATTCCCTCTCTTTCATATTGCACATTTACTGCTCTGGCTATGGGATCCCCTGTTTGTTTCTTGTATCTGAAAGTATCTCCCTTTTCTTTCAAACTTGAGTATATATTTAAAACTTTAAAAATTTATATAGCATTTCTATGAGCCTTAAAAGAGAGTCTCACCATCAAATTGATATTAACTAATCAACACTTAAGTGCACATACAGTAATAACATTCATCTGTGTCGGGCAGATGGGAGGGGGGAGGAGGAGATAGGTATATTCACACCTAATGGCTGCGGTGCGCACTGTCTGGGATATGGACATGCTTGAAGCTCTGACTCGGGGTAGGGCAAGGGCAATACACGTAACCTAAACATCTGTATCCCTCTAATAAGCTGAGCTGAAATTTAAAAAAATAAAAATTAAAAAATTAAATTAAAAAACAAAGAGACTTTATTGTATCATTCTGCCAATTTGAACATACATTTTTAAGCAATTAAATTCCTCCCAGTAAAGTTTGTTTAAAAGCAGCCAAAAAGTCTTCCCCCCCACAAAAAAAAAACAGCCAAAAAAAAAAAAAAGTAGCTATATGTTTTCTGTCCAATAAACAATTACATTTTTTTTTCCTGAAATAGATATCAGGTATCAATAAGGTTGTAAGCTGTTGATGAAAAATTGTGCTATCTACATTTCCCCCAACATTATTAGCAACTAATGCAAAGGTGAGCCTTGGGAAAGTGCTCAGTTGAAAAATACAAATATTAATTCATGACTTAGTCAATTTCTAATACTGAGAACAGGACAGAATATAATTGTCCTTTACAGCAATAAATGATTAATCACCTGAACCTTTGCTCTTTGTGGCTTGATATTAGCTTTAACTCTTGTATTACTTTGACTTGTAATAAACCAGCCAATGATGATAATAGCTATAAAAAATACCAGCTTGTAAGGTTACTATTTTCTCAGCAACTAATAAATACAATATACATAGCCCTAGTTTGCTTAATATCAAGTTATGTTGGACTTTCTCACATCTATACTTGTCGTAGATATTGAAATAATTGTGTGACAGATTATGCATGTTAGGTCAGGTTGGCTCAAAGCATAGATATGTTGATTTATTGATTCTGTCTGCTTACATTTTCAGAATAGTTATGCTATATTGCTTGGCACTTGTTATGGAGTTTACTGAGATTACAGACTGGACAGCAGAAAGAAACTCATCCACTACTTGGACTACACATTTCCAAAGTCGCAAAGCTAGGTAACTCGACATAAACGGCCCTAATCAAGCAGTGAAAGTTAACAGAGCACCTCCTATGAACAGGCACTGTTTTAAAGACACTACATCTTCAGACACTTAATTCTCCCAGTCACAGGTGCCAGGAACCATTGTTAAGTATAATTCCACATTGTCTCAGAGTTTTGTAATTCATAAGTGGCCCATTTGAAAACTGAAGGAATCTAAGATCAATTC
This sequence comes from Mirza zaza, assembly GCA_008750895.1. Lineage (NCBI taxonomy): Eukaryota > Metazoa > Chordata > Mammalia > Primates > Cheirogaleidae > Mirza > Mirza zaza. Next base: position 190,108 of record VSMD01031960.1, on the reverse strand, counting down.
ATGCTCTTAGCTTCATCTTAATGATGCGTACTCCTATTCCACTAATGCCTGGTTTGAATGTTTGTATTTTGCCCAAGATAGAGTAGAGAGGAGTAACTCATTTTTCCTCCTCATTAATGGAGTGAGATTTTACACTCACCACTTTCAAAATTTTTACAAAGGACTATCCAACGCCTTGGTGGGGGTGGAGAATAGCATGGGAGAGAGGTTGGAGTGATGAACATATGTCATCGTACCACGGAAATGAACATTGTGCTATGATCCCTGTGATCAAACCCAAATGAGCAAACCTTGCTTTTAACTTTCTTAGAAAAACAGCAAATTTCAACCTACTTTCTGTGTTGTAGAATTGTTACTGGAACAATCACTTCGGAATTACAGTAGCAGTTGTTAGACAAGCTCCTTGCAAAGCCCCTGCCACAGATGATTCATATCTTACAACCTTTCGCATTTATAAGAAATATTCCAGTCCTCATTGCAACACTTTGAGGAAGTCCTTGAGAGATTTCTAACTCAATTCTGCAGACACGAGAGGCTGATTAAACATCCAAAACGAGAGTCGTTTTTCCGAACACCCTTGAGGATCAACCTTGATAAACAGTATCAGTGGCTGCCACACAGGCGGAGTCAGATGGCAGCGAGGCATTTTCTTTTACAGCTCCCCCTGCCCTGTCTGCTAGATGCATTTGAGACCTAATTTTCAATTTTTTTCATCTCTAGGCCTTCTTCGAGCAGACACTGGCAGTTGTGCCAGAATGTGTGATGGTTTAATGATGTTCAGAATTGCTTCATGGCCAAAAGCCAGAGAGAATAATCCTTGACCTGGATACACTGATGATTCTAGACTCCTGGAATGGAAAAGTGAGGGCAATGATTTTCAAAATATCCCTTCTCTTTTATTCCCAAATCTCATGCTATTGTGAGTTTAAAATTTAGGGTACAGGTATTTATTTTTGAAAAGCTAAATGTGTATTGATGTTTATATGCATTTGAGGTGTATATTGTCATGTGTATGGAGGGAGGATGGTGGGAGTTTTCAACACTTTTTATATATTTTGGTAACAAATGCTTACGTACATCCTGAGGCTAACTGTATGGGACAACACAGTGGTATTTGTAGATAGATCTAATTACCAGTTATAGGGAATGTTCACAGAGAGATTATTATTACTTGATCTGTGGTTTGTATGCATCAAAATTAAACTAAGTAGTAAAGTTGTGCTTTTCTTTAATTTTAGAAAGAGTATTATAAACACCAGAGATTTCAGTCTATATTTTGACACTTTAAAATATATATGTAAATCATATAGATACAGAGCCTGTATTATCAGTAGAAATTTTATTTACTAAAATTTCCTGAAAGCATTTAATACATTTCAGAATAAAGATATTTTTATTTCTTAGTTTCACTTTGTTAGTAAAATTTTAATATTATTTTTATTTGCGTAGAACATAAGAATGCATATAATACAGTTACCAGAAAAATGATTAATCAAGTCATATTGACAGCAATAAAACAATTAAGGCAGTGCTACTTTGAGGAGCTCGAATAAAGCATTAGGTGGAGTTTTGCAACATTTACTTTTACAATATTGAAGCAAAAATCAAACTATTTTTTATGTTGTTTTGTGGTGTGGTAGCAAGCTTTGTTTTTGCACAAGATGAACTTAACTACCAGTTGTGTTAGATAGTAAAAATTTACTATTTGAGTAAATATGCACAAATATATATATATATATATACACACACACACACACACCCCAGCATTTGACACTAATTACATTAAAGTAAATATGTTTAGAAAAATGTCTGGTAAATACCACAAAATATTGACAGTTACTAATAGGTGGTAGCATTTTTGGAAACTTTTGTCAGTTTTTAATATTATTCTCAAGTTCTGTAATGATTATATATTATATTTACAACAACTTTGATATTGCATTTTAAGGTGAGTCTTTAAAAAAAGACTGTCTACATTATCATTATTGAAATTAAAAAAAGAATATTTTTGGTCAACTTGAACATGTAAACATTTGGGAATGTAGATGACATAGTCACATGTCCATTTATAATATTTAGTCTTTAGTAAAATATGTAAAATCACACATTGTGTGATTGGGATTTTTTTCTATTGTTCCAGATCATGATGCACTTTTTGAACTTAATGTGAATCCTGGACAACAGATATTGGTGTCTTCATTGAAATTATAACCACTTTTTACTTCATTGTCACTGTTGTTCCAAGAACAGTTTAATTTTATTCTAATTTTTTGAAATATAGCACTTTTAAAACTGTGTGTAATATTGTTACTGAAAAATTTTGTCCAAATAAATGAATTCTCATTTGTATGATATGCTTAAATTTCTACCCAATCACCCTGTAGTTTTATATTTGTGATCCATACAATGCAATTCTTTATTGTATTTTTCGTAAAGCCCCCCGAAAAGATATGCTTAAATTGAAATTTCATATGGAAGTCACTCCCTCAAGAATTAGAATTGTTATTTAATACTAAAGCAGCTCTGAATCATCCACCTTTCTCTGTATGTAATATGTGTGTGCATGTATTATACACATACGTTGTTCAGATGAACTTCATGAATATACCAAACTAATGCTAATTTATATATATTTTGGCATTTCTTTTTCTGCAAACAAGGTTTGGGGGTTCAACAGAAAGCAATTAAGAAAGAATTATGCTATAAATACTTCAAAGTATCCTTATTATATTATATATTAAGGGTACTTTTGAGATTTAAGAAGCCCTTTCTTATATTTTTGGCATGGAGCAATACAAATATTATTTTTAATCTGTAATGTGCATATGTTGTATTGCTTGAGAATATTCAAGCTTGCTGTAGAGGAAAAAAAGAGATGAGACTGATGAAATTCATAAGATAAGTTAGAACAGATAAATAGTTATTGAGTAGAATAAATATGTGAACACAGAAAGGGAAGAAAGGACGAAGAGACACCTAATTACATGCCACACTCATTATAAGAGGCACTTACTATTCATCAGCCATTAAGCGTACAAGAGGCACCTAAAGCACTGAATATTCATGATACACTTAACATACATAAGGCACACGAGTCATACAATAATCAGGAGGTTTTAAGTAAGCTTCCCTTTGGTGATTTCCATTTGGGTATCAAGTATGCTCCCCCAAGAAGCACACAAAATCCAGAGCTGTTTGACCAACTGAATGGTGACTAGAGCTCTGGCCAGGCTGACTTGCTTGTCTTTGCATCCCTCAAATAGAACAAGTGTGTGTCACTGGCTCCAACCATCCTCCACATGGAGGCAAGACTTCTGAGTATTGGATACTGCAAGATTCTGGTTGTGTAATACTTCTGCTCTCTTTGTATTGCAACCTACATGTGCTAACTTACCCCATCCCTTGCACCTAGATTCTCTCTGCACGTGTTTCAAATAGATTAAATAAATTGTACAGTACAAGCATTTTATTTCTGTCTGTTGAGTGTTTTCTATCTGTCCCGTGACTCTAGGATAGCTTGCTTGACTGTGTACTTGGACACCATCATTGTAGCAAGGTAATTTTCTTCATGACAAAATTTATTTGTGTTCCACTTCAGATTTTACTATCATCAAAAAAGAAGTACATATTGTATAAAAGAAATACCAACTATGAGGTTTTACTGCAATATATCTTCATACTTTAAAATAAAAGGGGAGTTTGTTTTGCAATTATTTTTTTCCACTGAATTATAGATATCAGAGCAAACTTATTAAACTCTCTGGGGTATAAGCTGTGTGTGTGTGTGTTTCTGAAGGTGGCACCTGGAGAAAAATAAGATCCTTAGGTAATCAACTTATAAAAATGCCCATTCAAATATAACTAATTCCAAGAGACAGTCGTAGGTTTTGAGACGGCAACTTGAAGATTGAGAGAAATGATGATGATCCTAAAACACAAGGAAACACAACTTCTCATATTTGAAGGGCCTGTCAGGAGGATTTAAATTTACAATTAGAGAATTCTTCTTTGACTTTTATTAGGGCTTTCTGAGAAGACTAATTGAGATCCCGTTGGGGAAATTTTATTCAGTGAGTGTCTCTACCTCCATGACACCACTACATCAAAGGTAATAGAATTTGCACACTGATTGAATTGAACAAGAGCCTCTGTTGTCTGTAAGCTGAGGTGGTGAACTTGGAATATTAACCTTTCAGCCATCACAAGAATGTAAAATTTCTAGTTCTCTCTCTTCTAAAAATGAAAATAGGCTTAACATATTCACCCAAGCTGACCTGACAACATGTCACTATTCAGGATTTTTTTTAAAAACTTAATAGATTGATGTGCTCTATTTTGGATTCCAGTGAATTCCCTGAAAGTTCTAGGAAAATTTCACAACATTATGCTACAGGAAGTTATATATTGTCAGGTTTTTAATTCTAGATTCTCCTATAAATTTGTATTGTATAGGAGAAGGTATTTTAAAATAATCTTTCTCACCCACATCCTATTTTCAATCCAACTGATATTGTATTAATTCCATGTCCATTATCTCTAATATAAATGAGAAAGAGCTAAATATTTTTATTATTTTATGCTTTCTTTGCCAATTTTTGTTTTCATAATTTAAAAACTCATATATGAATAGAATATACATTTCAAAATGAAGACCATAGCAAAAATAAAAGCTATGACCCATGTTTTAAAAATAGTTATATGTGGCTACTTGTAGATTTTGCACTGGAAGTATGTATGGTTTATTTATGTGTATTTGTTTTTATTTATTTTTAAATTAAATATATATTGCCTTGTAAGCTGCTTTTTTCCCCTTCATACCTCATTAATATATTTTCATATTGAAAACATTTTCATCAGTACCAATTATAATAAATATAATTCCATGTATAATGCACATGTGCATACATATGTATATATATGTAAATATTAATAATTTCTATATATATATAAATTATATAAAGAAAATATCAAATCAGAAGTACCACTAGCAAAATTCTAGGAGTAGCTATTTGAATCATAGTTCATGTGAATTGCTGCTCTCTCTAAATTTGAACTTAATGGGCTTACCTCAAATCCATTTTTGATAATTCTAAGTTTTCATTATTAAATGACAATATAATGAACATCTGTAAGGATGAGATCCCTTAAAAATAATCATAAGTTGCTTAGAAGGAAATCTTACATTTGGTATTGTTTGGACGAGGAGGAAAATATCAAGTGATTCGATACTATTGATCAATATTTTTTAACAAATGACAAGTTTGTCTCACCTACCAAATGTGTGTGACATTGCCCTTTAACTTGAGCCTTTGTTGATGTATCACTTTATCATTAAAAGAAGGCCAACTAATATATATAGAAAAAATTATCCAGGCATGGTGGTGCATGCCTGTAGTCCCAGCTACTCGGGAGGCTGAGGCATTAGGATCGCTTGAGACCAGGAGTTTGAGGTTTCTGTGAGTTGGGCTGACACTACGGCACCTAGCCTGGGCAACAAAGCGAGACTCCGTCTCAAAAAATAAATAAATAAAATAAAATAAAATAAAATAAAATAAAATAAATTTGTGTCAGTTTACTAAGACATAATACTATTTTGATTTATATTTTTTGTTTATTGTGTATTTTGAACTTTTTATGTGGTTAACTTTAAATTTTATGTATTGGAGAGTGGAAGATCAAGATGGCCCACTAGACAAAGGTAGTATGTGCCTCCTCCACAAAGAGGAACCAGAATTGTGAGCAGATTATCATACCATGGACAGAGACTCTAGGGGAGAATGCTAGGATTCACCAGGGAAGCAATGAGAAGCACCAAAAGTGGGTAAAGAAGGGGTTAAGGGCAACTTGCCTGCCTGAGGAGTGGCTAACAGCTGGGAGAAGCTCTGGTGTGTGGTGTCATAGTAAGAGAGGTGGCCCCAGAATACCACTCTCTGAGATAAGCTTTTACTAACTTGGCTACTAGACTACCCCCACGCCCACCCCATGCAAGTCTTGGGCCTAACATAGGGAGCTGCTTGAAGATTGCACAGAGGCATTGTTCCAGAAAGGGAACTCACTTGGAATTCTACAGACATCTGAGCCTAGAGCAGCTTCAGCTTGGTGCCATTCTGTGAGGCAAGATACTGGTGAACCATGAGGGTACCTGCAGCTACTGTCCTGCTCCAATGAGGGAGAGAGGAGCCCAGGTGCTACCACACACCCATGGGAAGTTCTCCACCACCCTGCTGAGACAGATGTGAACAGACAGCATTTTCCAATTTCTCCCCCAGTTTGCCTCCCAGGGTGGGGCCACAGCCTTTCCAGTTGTAGTTCTAAGGCACCATTTTTTGAATTTGACACTAGGTGGTGCCCCATACGTGGGCCAAGTTTGGGCTTGACTTGGCTATATTCCCTGCCTGGCTGGGGAGGGGAAGAGAAACCAGGCTTTCCTGCACACATCTGGGACAGTGCCCACTATGCTGTAGCCATCTGCTGTGGACTGAGCCTTGAGCAAACTGCACTCCTCACAATTTCCTGCCAGTGCAGCCAGCCTGAGATGGGTCCCTCTCTCTCTGGACACAGACCCAGGGCACCATTTTGGGAGTTTGAGACAGGCAAGCACTTTGCTCTAGTGCTGAATTCAGGCTGATGCAGCCCTGCCCATCTGAGGAGGGACAAGGGAGCCCAAACTCTCCTACACATATCTAGAACTATTCCCACTGCTCTGCTCCAGGCTCCATTGAAACTGAGATGTGAGCAGATGGCACTCCTCCCACCATCTTACCTAGGTTGCTAGCCTGGAAGGGGTCCTGCTACCTCTGCTCACAGGTCCAAGGTGCCAGTTTGGAAGTTTAAAGCTGAGCAGTGCTCTGCCCTCAGGCTGAGTTCCGGCTGACACAGTTATAGTTCCACCCAGCTGAGAAGGAACAGGGGAGCCCAAGTTCATCTACACATACCTAGGACAAGTCCCACTTCCCCTGCTACAAACTGCAATGAGCCCAAGATGCAAGCAGACTGCACTCCACTCATCACTTTGCCAGACTGCTCTCTAGGTCATAGGCCCAAGGTGCCATTTTGGGAATTTAACCCTGGGCATCCTGGGAAGGGACATGGAGACAGGGGCCTTGCCTCCTCTACCCACAAGTGTCACAGGCAAAGCCACTTCTGCTCTCCATAGCATGAGATTTTGGTGCAAGTGAAGAGCAGATGGCCAGTTCTAGGCTGGCAGGAGTGTACAACCCCAATAGTACTCTGCTCATCTAACTCAGGTTCTGTGAGACGGGTGTGGTTCATTTCCCTCCCTTCTTATGTTTTACAGATGTCTCAACCCAGAAATCTCAGCCTTTGGGTCTCTAAATTGCTGGATTCACAGCCAACACTCTCCACTACTCACTCAGATCACAGTAGCCTTAGGAGACCAGTGGGTTCCAGGAGACCTATGGGTCTCCTGGAGCTTGGGCATTCGGACTGGGCCAATTCCAACTGAGAGGAGAGTGCAAGAGGGCCTTTTAGAACAAAAGATACCAGGGTATCTGCACCCCACTTTTGGAGACCTCTTCTCCCCTCATCCTCCAACTCACTGTGGAGAGAGGGAGGTGTGAGCAGTGTATGCTTCCCAAGCTGCCTGCCTCTGCTAATCTCATCAAGAAGGGCCCACCCCTCCTGTTGTAAGCTAACAATGCATCTCCCCCTCTTCTCCCTGAGAATACTTACAGAGCAGATGATCATCACACCTCTCACTCTCACAACCATCACCTAAACTCATGAGTGCTTCAGAGAAAGTTTGCCAGTCCTGCCTCAATCTAGTCCCTCAAGAACTCAATCAGTAACCCAATCCACCATACCTGGCACCTAAACCCTCTCCCAGGGGTCTGAAACCCAACTAACCTAAAATTCCAACAACGCTATAGTGGGTACCTACCTGCATAAGCCAAAAAGCAATGCACCTCTGCCTCTCTACACTGAGTAATAGATATCCCAGCAGAGAACATGTGAACTGCAAAGAAATCTGTTTTGAGCTGAAAGAAGAGGTTCCTTCAGAAGAGAGAAATCAGCTAACAACTCTGAGAGTAAGAAAAAAAAAAAAAAGCAGGCTCTTTTGATATGGCCAAAGATCACATTAACTCTCCAGCAATGGACTCCAACCAAAGAGACAATTTTGAATTGCTAGACTTGGAATTCAAAATATGGATCACAGGTAAACTTAATGAGGCAAGCGAGAAAGTTGAAAACCAATGCAAAAACATAAAAACGACAACAAAAATCAGAAAATGAATTAAAAATTCCCTAAAGTGATACCTATTTTTTTAAAAAAATGCATACCAGAACTTCTGGAAATCAAAGAATCATTTAGAGAATTTCAAAATACAGTGGAAAGTATCAACAATAGACTAAACCAGGCAGAAAAAAGAATCTCAGAGCTTGAAGAAAAGGCTTTTGTATTAACCCAGTCAAAAAATAAATAAATAAAAAAGAAAGAAAGAAAGAAAGAAAGAAAAAGAAAAGAAAAGAAACAAGAGAAATGAACAAAGTCCCTGAGAAATGTGGGATTATGTAAAATTCCCAAACATAAGAATCATAGATATCCATGAGGAAGAAGAGGAATAATTAAAAACCATAGGAAACCTATTTGAGGGAATAATGGAGAAAAACTACCCTGGTCTTGCTGGAAATTTAGACAACCAGGCACAAGAAGCTTAAACAATTCCTGGAAGGTTCAATGCAAATAGGACATCACCAAGACACATAGCCATCAGTCTAGTCAAAGTAAAAGTGAAAGAGAAAAACCTACAACTGTGAAATGAAAGAATCAAGTAATTTACAAAGGAAAACCCAGGAGACTAAAAGCAGACTTTTCAACAGAAACCTTACAAGCCAGAAGTGATAAGGTTCCCAACTTTAGTCCTCTTAAACAAGATAACTGTTAGCCAAGAATTTTGTATCCTGCAAAACTAAGTTACATAAATAAAGGAGAAATAAAATCTTTTCCAGACAAGCAAACACTAAGGGAATTTGTTGCCACAAACTTGGCCATCAAGAAATGCTCAAAAGTGCTCTAAACACTGAAAAGAACAGTCAATGTTCACCAGTGTAAAAACACTCAAATGTAAAAGATCTTATAAAACAGTCACACAAGGGAGAAAACATAGCAACTATGTAACAGTCAACATGATGACTGGTACTGTATCTCACAGATTAACATTAATATTGAATGGAAATATTCCTGTATGTTCTAATTAAAGGTATAGATTAATGGAATGGATTTAAAAAAATATCCCACAAACACTTACTGTCTCTGTGAAACCCATTTCATTAGTAAAGCATCACATAGGCTCAAGGTAATGGGGTGGAAAAAAATATTCCACAAAAATGGAAATCAAAAGTGAGCAGAAATAGCTATTCTCAAAACATATACAACAGACTTTGAATAAACAATAGTAAAAAAAGACAAAGATAATCATTATATAGTTATAAAGAGATCAATTCAAAAACAAGGCATAGCAATAATAAATATATATGCACCTAAGACCAGAGATACCAGATTCCTAAAACAAATACTACTAAACCTAAGGAATGAAACTAACAGCAACATCATAATAGTGGGAGACTTTAACACTCTACTGAGAGAACTAGACCAAATTTCAAGGCAGAAAATCAACAAGTAAACACTGAAGTTAAATGGTATCCTAAAAAGAATGGACCTAATGGACATTTACAGAACATTATACCAAAAACCGCAGAATATACATTCTTCTCACCAGCACAAGGAATATTTTCCAAGATAGACCACATGTTAAGCCACACAACAAGTCTCAGAAAATTTGAAAAAAAATCAAAATCATACCATGTGTCTTCTCAGACCACAGTAGAACAAAATTAGAAATCAATTCTAAGAGTAACTGTTAAAAACTGCACAAATACATGGAGATTAAACAACCTGTTTCTGAACCATCTTTTGGTCAAAGGAAATCAAGATGGAAATTTCTAAAAAGGTTTTTTTGAATTGAATGACAATGATGACAATAAGCTACCAAAATCTCTAGGCTACAGTAAAGCAATGCAAAGAGAAGAGTTTATAGCACTAAATGCATACATTGAATACATCAAAAAGACAGAAAGATCTAATGTCATACCCCAGGAAACTAGAAAAATAATAAAAGTTCTATAGAACAAACCCACAGTCAACATCATACAGAATAGGGAAAAGTTGAAAACATTCCCCCTAAGACCTGGAATAAAACAAGTTTGCCAATGTCACCACTTCTATTCACCATAGCGCTGAAAGTCCTAGCCAGACCAATCAGGAAAGAGAAAGTAATAAAGGACATCCATACTGGAAAAGAGGAGGTTAAACTATTCCTCTAAGATCATAACATTTGCTAATAATATGATATTATACCTAGAAAACCTTAAAGACTCCTCCAAAAGATTCCTAGAATTGATAAATGAATTCGGTAAAGTTTTAGGTTATAAAATCAATGTACATATATTGGTAGCATTTCTCTACACTAATAACAACCAAGCTGAGAACCAAATCAAGAACTGAATCCCATTTACAATAGCTGCAAACAAATTAAATATCTAGGAATAAACTTAACCAAGGAGGTGAAATACCTCTACAAGGAAAACTACAAATCTCTGATGAAAGAAAGTGCAGATGACACAAACAAATGGAAAAATATTCCATAATCATGGATTGAAGAAGCAATATTGTTAAAATGTCCATACTACCCAAAGTAATCTATATATTCAATGCAATTCCTATCAAAATAACAATGTCAGTTTTCGCAGAATTAGAAATAACAACCCTAAAATTCCTTTGGAACCAAAAACAGAGTCCAAATAGCCAAAGCAATCCTAAGGTAAAAGAACATATCTGGAGGCATTATATTACCTTACTTCAAATTGTACTTCAAGTCAACGGTAACCAAAACATCATACTACTGGCATAAAGTAGACTCACAGACCAATGGAACAGAATAGAGTACCCAGAACTAAAGCCAAATACCTAAAATATACTTTAACAAAGGAGACAAAAGCAAACACTGGGGAAAGGATGTCCTATTCAATGAATGGTGCTGGGAAAATTGGATAACATCATGAAGAATGAAACTGGATCTCCATCTCTCACCATACTCCAAAATTAACTCAAGAAGGATTAAAGACTTAAATGTAAGACCTGCAACCATAAAATTTCTAGGAGAAAACATAGGAAAAACTATACTCAACATTGACTTGGTAAAGAATTTATGACTAAGACCCAAAATGCAAATGCAACAAAAAAGAAAAATAAATAAATGAGATTCAATTAAGCTAAAAAGTTTCTGCACAGCAAAAGAAATAATCAACAGAGTAAATACACAATCTATGAAATGGGAACAAATACTCATAAACTATACATCCAACAGAAGACTAACATCCAGAATCTATAAGGAACTCAAACAAAATCAGCAAGAAAAAAAAAAAAACAAATAATCCCGTTACTAAGGGGGCAAAAACATGAGCAGACATTTTTTGAAAGAAGAGACGCAATTGGCCAACAAATATATGGAAAAATTCTCAACAACATTAATTAATTAATTATCAGGTAAATACAAATTAAAACCACAATGAGATACCATTATAATGGTCAGTATGGCCATTATTAAATAGTCAAAAAGCAATAGATTCTGGGTAGGATGTAGTGAAAGGGAACACTTATGCACTGTTGGTAGGAATGTAAATTAGTACAGTTTCTATGGAAAACAGTATGGAGATTTTTTAAAGAACTGTAAGTAGATCTACCATTTGATCCAGCAATCTACACAAAAGAAAATAAGTCATGTTTATAAAAAAGACACCTGCACCCAAATGTTTATCACAGCACAATTCACAATTGCAAAACCAACCTAGGTGTTTACCAACTGATAAATGGATAAAGAAAATGTGGCATATATATCTTACAGAATTCTCAGCCTTCACAAGAATGAAATAATGTCTTATGCAGCAACTTGGATTGAATTGGAGGGCATTATTCTGAGTGAAGTAACCCAAGAACAAAAACAAAATACTACATGTTCTCACTTATAAGTGGAAGCTAAGCAATTGGTATGCACGGTCATACAGAGTGAAGTGAGGGGCATTGGAAACAAGAGGGTGGTGGCATAGAGATGTAGTATGAGAAAATACCTATTGGGTAAAACATAAACTATTCAGGTAACAGGTATATTAAAAGCCTAGATTTCTCCACTATGCAATTCAGCCAAGTAACAAAAAACCACTTAAGATAGCTTAACAAATACTCCAAATATAATATTTTTAATCTTGAAGCTTAAATAAAAATAAAAGATATATGTTCAGCATTTTATCACGCTTCTTCTCTGAGTGATAAAATTAAATTTGGAATTCATTTTCTCAAAAATTGATACTCTCTTTCTCAGACCTGTATGAGTGGATAAGACATGCACACAAAGCTTAGGATGCTGTTTATTGCCATTTTTATTTTTCATGCTTTAATTAAAGTTTTCATTGGTGATGAAAAAATAAATAACTTTTATATATTATTTGATGCATTTTTCATTTATAAACTCTGGCCATTGATATTTCAGAGCATTTTTAAAAATGTACTGTTCCTATTGATTCTTAAAAGCTTTTTGTTCTCATAATGTAATCATGTAAGTTATTTTTTTTCCAAATTTCTAATTTCCCTTTTAGTTTCTTTAATTTTTACACAGTTTAATTTTCTCACATTTTAATCTGTGTATATTTCCTTTTCTGCACATTAGTATATAAATTAGTGTCATTTTTTTAATTCATTTTACATTAAACCATTCTATACCACTTTTTATACATTTTTATTAACTCTTGATTGCATACAGAGTAAAGTTCTCATGCATTACTGATGTTTTCCTTGTCTATTATGCTACCCTATCAATTCAGCTAGTCTTGTACTAGACCCATTGTGTAGGGTTTTAATAAACACATTAAGGAATTTTGTGACTCTCAGATTTATTTCTCACACTTGTCTATCCAAAATGTAACTATCCTGCAAATATGACCATACAAATTCTTCTTTTCCTTCAAGATTCTCAATAATATTTCTCACCTGATTATGTCTTGGTGAGAATCCAAAATATAATTAAATTGATCAATAATATTTATTTTCTGTTTAGTGATTCCCTCAATTACAGGAGCTATCCCACGAAGTCTTCCATTATGTTCAATTATATCTAACTTTATTTCCCTATTAGTTTATTAAATATTTACATAAAACTGTTTAAGGTTTTCTGTTATTAGATAATAAGCTGTGAGGTTATGAGCTCTATCTTCATATATTCCTGTGACGTATAGCTCAAAAAGAAACATTTTGTTAAATATAATCACAATTTTAATATAAGTAGAAGAATAAATTCATTAAGTAGCTTTAACCCAGAAAATTATTACCAGAGAATTAAAATTCTTTAAGAAGTTACTAAATAATGGTTCCTCCTAGATTAATTTAGTCACACAACATACAATACTATACTTATATATCTACCTAAACTTATCTACCTAAACTTCCACCAAATTGTTTTAAAATAGTGTAAATATTAATATATTTAGCCAACTTTTATGTAGTATTCACTTACCTACTTACCGCATACCAAACATTTTTTTTCTCTTTGTCATCAAAATGTTCATCTACAATAAATATTATTTAATTTTATCCCTGTTTTCAGATAAGAAAATTTGGGATCAAAAAAATATAAATGTCTTGCTTTGTAGAGCTAGGATTCTAATTGCAATACATATTCTTTTCCATTACAAGAGTACCTTCCTTGGTTTACCTTCATTAAAGTTTTCTGGGAGATATTAATTGCATAAAAAAGGATAACCAAAACTTTCCCTTCATTTGAATATATCTTGTGGGCGTTCACTGAGATCCTCATGCTGGAAATAATCTGAAATAACTAAAGTGAACTAGAGCTGTATAAAGAATTTATGAATTCAGGTCCATCCACAAAATAATTTAGGAGCATCACAGAAAAATATCAAGGTAATGAACTCTCTGGCTGAGAATGGCCCTTATTTTCTTCTCAGATGGAGTTTCGGTTCACTTTGTCCTGAAGAAACACAGAAAGTATAACTGTCACTTGGGCTTTAAGTCAGTCTCATTGATATTTCAATGATTAGAGGATGATAAGTGAAACTTTCCAACAGCCATACCCCTGAAACGACCTGCTTTTGATAGCTCTGAATATTACACTTTCCCTATTGGAAATCCATTAAACTGAGACTGAAGTAAGTGCATGCTGAGTGAAAATGATAAGAAAGTGAACATGATAATAAAGAAAATCAGAAGAGTCCAGAGGCCTGTTGGAATGTCATTTGAAGCTGCTGATTTGTCACTGTTTGCACTTGAATTCATCGAATTCATGAGAAAGAATGGCATTTATTTATTAAACATTCTTCTATTTTTCAATTAATATATTAGTAGTGACAATGATGAATTCTCTAATAAAGGCATCAGTCAAATGCTGTGGCATTGCAAGGGAGGTAAGATGTTCTTTATTTTAGACTGATGTAGTTTGAATAGTTTTTCTGTATCATAGATTTTTGTACGGGAAAGCTAGTTTCTCAGTGTTCTTCTCCTACATTATGCTTTATAATATTTGAAAGTTTCCCACAGAAGGCTATTTTACACAAGCATTGAAGATCTCAACTTTTGATTGGTCTTTAAAGATGGTCTTTGTGTCAGCCATAATATTTTTGGATTCAATAAAAGCATAACAAAACACAATGAAAAATTAGTAAGATACGCAAAAATAGAAGTTTTCTTGGATGGTCTAACTCACCAGTTAGATGATTTTAGGCCCAAAGTCCAAGGAAGGAAGATGCAGGATAAGACAGGAAGAAGAACAAGAAAGTAGAAACATTGCACACTCATGAACTTTCTCTATCTCTCTCTCATAAAAAAAAGTAATCTTCCTTGCAATGGTGAATTGTGCTGCCATAAACATTCGGGTGTGATGTCTTTATGATAGAATGTCTTATGCTCTTTTGGATAGATGCTTAATAATGCTATTGCTGGGTCGAATGGTATTTCTATTTTTAGCTGTTTGAGGTATCTCCAAATTCTTTTCCACAAAGGTTGCACTAATTTGCGGTCCCACCAGCAGTGTTCCTGTCTCTTCTCATCCTCGCCATCATTTATTGCTTTGAGATTTTTTGATACAGCTCAATCTCACTGGGGTTAGATGATATCTCATTGTGGTTTTGATTTGCATTTCTCTAATGATTAGAGATGTTAAGCATTTTTTTATGTTTGCTGGCCATTAGTCTGTCTTCTTTGAAAAAGTTTCTGTTCATTTCCATTGCCCATTTCTTGATGGGGTTGTTTGATTTTTTTCTTATCTATTCTTTTAAGTTCTAGGTAGATTCTTGTTATTAGACCTTTATCAGATGTGTAGAGAGCGAATATTTTCTCCCACTCTGTGGGTTGTTTATTTGCTCTAATGATAGTTTCTTTGGCTGAGCAGAAGCTTTTTAGTTTAATCAGATCCCATTTGTTTGTTGCTGCGGTGATTGCTTTGGGGGGTCTTCTTCAAAAATTCTTTGCCTAGGCCAATGTCAGAAAGGGTTTTCCCAACATCTTCTTCTAGGATTCTTAGGGTTTCATGTCTTAGGTTTAAGTCTGTTATCCATCTTGAGTGGATTTTTGTGAGAGGTGAAAGGTAGGGATCCTTATTCATTTTTCTGCATGTAGATATCCAGTTTTCCCAGCACCATTTATTGAAGATAGATTCTTTTCCTGAATGTATATTTTTGTCTGCTTTATCAAAGATTAGGTTACCACATGCAGATGGTTTCAAACAACCCAAGTGCCCGTCAATTCATGACTGGATAATTAAAATTTAGTATATGTTTACAATGGAATATTACTCAATTCCAAGAAATGACAGTGAACTAACACCGCTTATATTATCCTGGATTGAGCTTAAGCCCATATTCCAAAGTGAGGTGACACAAGATCAGAAAAATGGGCTCCACATGTACTCACCATCACATTGGTACTGACTGATTATCATTATGGTGCTCAAAGGGTGGTGGTGTTCACCAGAGATTCGGGAAGTAGGAGGATAGACCCATATCTGAGGGATGTGGTGAACAGTGTGGAGGGGAAGGGCATACCTCTAATCTTTGCTAAGTAAAGGCAAAGTTATAAAATCTAACCAAAATGTTATAAAAAAATTTATTGAATGTTGGGCAGGTGGGGGGAGGGGATGGGTTTATATATTTACATTATACGTGCATTGAGCATTGTCGGGGGCATGGACATGCCTCAAGTTCTGACTGGAGGGGGGAGGGAAGGTAATAGCAACATATGTAACCTTAACATTTGTACCCCCATATTATGCTGAAATTGAAAAAAAAAATAATCTTCCAAGAAGCTTCCAGCAGGGTTTTCTCAGTTTCATTTGCACTAGTGGATCATCAGCTCACCATCACTGAAAATGAGGAATGGCATGGCCAGATCATCAAGGTGGACACTGTATGATTGTGGGAGGGGAAGGAAGGAGGGAAGGCAAGTAGATATTTTCCCTAAGTATATTGCTAGTTTAACTTAAACAATATCAGATTGCTCTTCTATAGGATGAGCAGAATTGCATTTGGATAGACAAGTTAAGAATTCGGATTACTAATCCCCAAACCAAAGTATTTGGTTTTTCACTGATCATTGTAAAAACAAGGGAAAGTGACTTGGTAACTTAAAATACCAGATTTTTAAAATAAATCTTTATTTTAGGCTGTGTGATGTTGTATCTGATGTCCCATTACATTTGTAATTCCAGGTTGATAAACTCCCCACTCTAAGAATACATCAACTGCTAATAAGGAAAGATGACTTAAGTACCTACTGAAAAGAAAAGCAGTTAAGTAAAAATTGTATAGATTACTAACATTCCTAACCCATGGAAGCTCTAAAGAGGTCAACCATCTGCTTTATGATCAAAAATCTGTAGCTGCAACACTACTTCACAAAAGTCAGAAAACACAGGATATCCTACATGCCAACATCAATATAAACTAGAAATTTTAATGGACAGACAGTTTCAAAATGAAACTTGTTTTAAAATTTTGTTTTAAAATTTACATATATGTGAAGAAGCTCACCCCAGGGTATGAATGGTTTTTTTCTTGGTTTATTTATTATTTTAACCTTTTTATGTAAAGTCTGATTAAATTCCATTGATTTGGAAGCTCAGGCTAATACTTCAGAATCTTTTGACAAATTCTATATGGCCATGAACCTGTACATTGAAATTAATGGGAGCCCTCCAAATGAATTAGGCAGGAGCAAAACCTATTAAATTTTGAGCATCGTGACAGTAAGGGGCAAAGATTGCTTGAGACTATTGAAAAAGAGAGAAGACAGAGGGAGTGGGTGGCTGAACAGTGATTTATTAGTAGTAATAAACTTGGCCAAGAGACTAGCAGGCCTTAGAATTAATCTTACCCAAGAGATCACAATGACAGTTCTCTCAGAGCTGGTTTTAAGCAAAACCAAATATTTCCTGAAGAGCCAAGGAGAGACATGTTCCATACGTGGCTATGGAAAAGTAGGTCAGTAGATCAAATGCTGCCTTTTGAAGAGCAAGACAGTGCTAGGGAAGGACAAGTGTGACTTGGGCATAAAGAACTGCTTCTATGCATTGTGAATAATAAACAAAGATGAGGTGTGATACATATAATGTGAGAATGCATATTAATGATACTTCCTAAAGTGTAAGGACAGAATTTACAAGTGTTTCTAGAGCACCTGATCTGTGTCTACCACTGTAACAGAGGCATCAGCAACTTCATTGCCACGTTTCCAAGTCTCTTAGTTTATGCTCAGCCTCAGGTTTAAAACTAACATGAAAAAGACAGACTGGAAAGCTTGCCTTTATGTACACCAACACTGATACATGTTGGTACTTTGGGGTGACATTTGTTCCCTGTCAGCACTTCATTGGAGACTTAACCTTCCTTTATGTTGATTTTGGCAAAGAAAGAGCCAACAAAAGCTAAAACAATAGACTGAAATGCGTAATGCATTATCCCTGATTGTGTTACTATATTTGCTTTTCCCTTGGAGTAGCCAGAGCTGCTGTGCTGGAACAGTTGAGCCCTTGTTAAGCCATCTACACAGTGCCTAAATAGTTGTTGAAAAGCTAAAAAAAAAAAAAAAAGAATGCATTCAACTAGTTTTTGCCCAAGGACAAACTAACATTTAGCTAATCTTTATTAGCAGATTACTTCCAAAGTAGAGTAGAATCTAATCAATTACAGAAAGCTGAGTATATTATACAAATTATTCCCAAACTTATTTAAAAAAAATTATAAGTGATTTGGAATTATATAGACATTAATTTAATTCTATATTTCTAGGAAGCAAAGTTTCCCTAGAAACTATTAGAAACAACTTATAAGAAAATTAAGCCTGCATTAGGTTGAAAAGCCCCCAATTTAATTTTTATTTTGAAAGTCATTAATCAGATGCATGCTCACTATATAAAGTTATTTCATAAACATAATTGAATATCTTAATCTTTTAAAAGTCAAATTATTGAGTAAAGCGAATAGAACATCCAGTATTTAAACCGTGTTTTTTCTGTCTTTGAAGAAAATTATCATTTTTGACTCATTATTTTTGGCATACAAGTCATAAAAATTGATGTTGCACTAGTTTTTTTTTATATTGTGGATGGATTTTAAAATAAAGGGAGATAATATAAACATAAAGGCTCTGTATATTCCTTTCAATACATTTGAAAGAGCTGGTTTTAATTAATCACACATTAAGTCCTTAGGTACTTTAAGCATTAAAAGTCCCCACTGACTTCCATGAGGTATGAATTTATCCATATTGTCAGCTATGCTAATAATAAAATGCTAAAAAAATTGCTAAATTGAAGTTATGTTTTAATAGGTATGCAAATTAAGAAAATGCAAAATATTTAAATGTGTAAGAGCACGATTTCCTAGCTCAGGGTTACTTATGAAAGGCATGAAGTTCAAAGTTCTTTTTTCCTTTTTCTGGAAGTTATCACAATTAACTAAAAAGTCACAAGAAACATTTTTGGCAGTAGCTTAAGCCTATTTTTCACATATCTATCACACATAATGAGCTAAGGGATTTTCCTCAAATGTTGCGATTAGCATTCACCTCTTCATGAACTTTTTTAGAAAAATAACAAAAAAAGAAAAATTTCAGGAAATGACAAAACACAACAATAGGTATTTAAAGTCTTTATGCATAGGGACTTTAATTGTATCAACAATGGGATCATCAGTAAGCATTAGTCCTCAGGGGATGCCCACGCTGCCTAATGGACTAGAGGAAGGCTTTCAAAGAGCCAAGCCTACTGATCAGCCTCAAGAAACGTTTGCTGGGAATCACTGCTTAATAGACGCAGCTTTCTCCTTTGCCAGGAACTTGATTTTTCAACACATCTCTCTAACAGATAGAGCCATCCAAAATACACAGTGTGGTCCCCTTGTGGAGGGTGGAAAAATCGTGACTGGAGAATGGCATTCTCAAATATGACTGTGCTTGAAATCTACCATTCAGTAAAAATTGCTTACTTTCACCTATCTCTTCTTCTTTCCAGGCAGTGTAGAAAAGGAATAAATATGAACTCACATAACATTTTAGTATGAATCTACTCACAACCTTTTCTTCATTAAACAAAAGGTCCAGGAGCACACTGGTGCCACCTAGGAGGGAAGAACAGGTGTGTGAGAAAAGACGGTCACTGTGCCCCGAAAACAGGAAGACATCGCTCTGCAGGTAGCCACAGTTTTGCGAACAGCTAACTCATAATAGCAAGAAAAAATAGTGCACACCTGTACCGTGACCCTGTATGAGAGGCAATGCACAGCTCTATATTAATGAAGATAATGCTGCAAAATAACAAGATAATAAAAATAGCTAAATGGTGATTCTCATTGGTTCCTTTTTGAAATGTAACGTGGCTATAGTTTTCCCCCTTCAATCCATCGAATCTACCATTTTTTTCTTCATTTTGATTTTTAAAGCTTTGGTTGTAAAGTTTTTCTACCCTAAAATTATAGAAATATTTGCTTATACTTAATTCTAGTATCTTTCCAAACTATCACATTTTATAATTTTTTTATTGGCAGATAATGCATAACACAGACATCTTCTTTTCATGACCACTTTCAGCTTCATTGAGTGAAATAAATTTGGGGAAAGTGAAAGAGAGGGTAAGAGCTAATGTGGGACTATTTTGATTAAGGTTTGTAAGATGGCAGCATAAAGAAAAAGCCACACTAGCAGGGCACTCCAAACCAAAAAGACTGGTATTCAGTTGGTTCCATCAAAATATTCTATTTCTTCAATTTTTACCACAAGAAATACAAAGATTTCCATTTCCTCTCCGTACAAGATAGAGCATCTTTCCTAGTGGTGAATTCGGATTGTGTGTGAAGCAGCGCACACAAATGCAGACACTGTTGTGGTTAGAGAAATGAATATAACATAGATGTAAGCACAAGAAAGAGCTTTCTCTGGGAATACCCTGGTTATTCCTCTGTGTGTGTGTGTGTGTGTGTGTGTGTGTGTGCGTGTGTATGTTTCTATCAGTCTGTCAGCTTGAATGTAAAAATTCCAACGAATACCATGCTTTTCATCAATCTTATCATGATACCATAACACCTTTGAATAAATGAGGGGGCAACGGTCTCAATATTCTTGCAGTTTAGGTTGCTGGCTTCTCCCCCACCCCCTGTTTTTTGTTCAGTATTTGAGAAACAAGACAGTAAATATTTTTAAAAACTTCACTAAATATCTACCCTTCAAAGTCCTCTTAGTCTTCAGTTGCCAGATATTTTTCTTCCACAAAAAAAGAAAAGTAAGTAGCTCTGCTCCTACCTATAACCTCCATCAATAAACACAGTAATACAAACTTCTTTACATCTTAATAATTGCCAGGCTAAATTAACAAGCTGCTAATGTTTTGATTTACAAATTGGAGGCCCTTTTGGTTTGCCTGGCCTTCAAGAAGATTGAGCTGTCTCCTCTCTTCCCTGAAAGTAAGTAAATGACTGTTTATTCATTCCGTTGATTAGAAGGCTGCCCTCCAGCCAGATAAAAGAGGTTCCGTAATAAATGTGAGACTCCCATGTTTTGTTTTGCTTTCTGGATTTAGTACCAAACATTAAAAGGAATTGGAGATTGATTTTTGTTCGGGGACCAGTGCCAGATAAAACAAGGAGTGAGCAGGCAGACCAGTTTGTAGACATGAACTCCTTTATAACAAGAAGAGGATTTGAGTTTTTATTTAGTAGCAACTGGGTTATTCCAGATGTATGTGATGGGGTGCGTGTGTGTGCATGTGAGCGTGTGTGCATGCATGCATGTATGCTCATGTACATGCTTCTCAGCCTCAGCAGGGCTTCCTAATTCATTCTCTCTGATATTCTGTTGGTAGCTGTTACTGTCAAAGATCAAAACTAAATGAAGCTCACCAATTTCTTTAGTCATGGAACTAAAAATCGTCATTGAATTTCATTTTTTTAAGACCAGCTCTACAGTAATACTATGGGGATCAGAACATACACTCATACACACACAGATACAATAAGATGAGAGAGATTTCCGTACATGCATTATTTATGGGCACGCTTAATTTTTTTCTTTTTCTCTCCCCCTTCTCTCCCACATTTTGGAGGACTGTAGGGCTTCCTTTGCTACATAAGTTTGTCATTTGGCAGTGCGTCACAAATCAATTTCTTCCAATTCATCTTCTTTCTCCTCTTGCCTTGGGGATGATCCTGTGTCTTCTTTGACTTGCAATGGAATTGCTCTGCCTTCTGAGTTGCTGACAAATTGGCCCTTAATGGGAGTAATGGATGCAGCAGTCTCTTGCCTCCCTCAGAGCAATTTACATGTCAGGCCTAAAGTGTCTCCTCTTTACAATCCCGAGCCCAGAGGAGTACCCAGTTGCAGCTACTAATGGAGTTGCTTGTACAAGTGCCTAAAGTCACTGGATCAATAAATAAAATTATCTCAATTGCTAAGAGTATATGCCACACTTTGAGGCATGGGCAAAGGAAAGAAATGGGATAGACGGGAAAGGGAAAAAGGGGGGAAGTGATAATGTAGTTGAGAATTGATATTTGGGTTCACAATCTCCTTCGTTTCTAACCGATATACCAGATAACAGGATGTGCTGTAAGCTATATGATACATTCAATCTTATAAAAAGGCAATCTTATAAAAAAGTTTTGTTTGTTTTCAGAGCAAGTGAAAGTAGTATCTACCTGTTTTCCCTTATCTGCTGGAATCCCTCTCCAAATCCACAAAATGTTGCTTTCATTATGCATTCTCTTGAGTCAGAGAAAAATTGTCTGATAAATGACCCAAATTACTGAAGCCACAGAAGCCACAGCGAAGCTGGCCTGTAAGATGTCCACAGAGACAGGGCAAAGCTCAATGTAGGGATTCAGTTATTCATTTTCTCATTCATTTGTTACTAACAAAAGAGAGAACAGAAATACAGTGGTGGAGCATGGAGGGTGCTCGTAGGATTGATTTTCCTTCCCATTTTGTAAAATGAGCGGAGTCCACATTGTTTTTTGAATATCACCATAATGTATGCATCTCAAATCATTCAATTAATTTAATGAGCCTTCATGTTTTATATCTTATTGCTTTATTACTGATATTTATGATGCCCTGCCACAAAGGCCAGGATTCATTCATTCATTCTTGGAATGTCTACTGTGCTCCTAATGCTAGGAACAGGAATAAGGTTACATACAATGAGTCACAAAGGCAGACATTCTGCTCAAAAGGAGGTAACTAGGAACTAATGTGATACTACTTGGTGCCTCTCTATTTAGAGTAATTCCAAGAATTTGAAATCTAAAGACGAATAAAACTCACATCCTTCCATGATGGTTAACAGTATATATACAGATATGTATACATCTGTGCAGCAACACACATGGGGCCATGATCACTAGGTATACAAGAACACCATTTAATCCAGATTGTCCTGTTGTTTTATGTATACATAAATACAGTTTATATCTTTATTTTCTCTAAGTTTTTCTTTCCTCTAAATTTTTCTTTCCAATTTTCTCGCCTTGTGGAAACACATGTATTGATCAAAAGGATACTATTTAACTTATTCTCTTTAAATAGGCATTGCCATCCTTTTGGGTAGTCAATTAAACTTAACATTCATATCTCCTGACTAATCAACTTTAGGAACAGGTTTATTAGTATATCATTCCTGAAAGTTTATGAGATTCATTGTTATACGATGAAAATTACTTATTTTCCTAACTTTTCTTCGTTGTTTAAATTCCCTATCCCTTGCCTAGCTCACTAGTTGGTGGGCCTATTGGGAGATAGTATACATATAATTATTTTCTAACAAACTCAGAGGAGTTTCTCTAGGGCCGGGACTATTACAGTTCTCAGGAAGTCATCGTTCTTTTAAAATATTCACCAAAATGCTGCCTTCTGGAAATCTTTATCTAATTTTCCATGTTAAATTCTTATCATTGTTCTTCTTTTACAAATTTAAACAAAACTAAACTGAACAAAATTCTATTGGGCCAGATAATTCTTTTTCTTTCTTTCTTTTTTTACTTTTTTGTAGGATATGATTTGTCTTTTGGCATGCAGTGATATATTAGAAAGTTTTGTAGAAATGAGATTTACATGCCTTTTATCAGACTCTGTTTGAGGAAAATTGTCACTAGGATGAATATCCTTCATGAAATTGTGAGTTACGGTTCTCTGGGGGAAAACATTACACATGTGGGTAACTGTTAATAGGGCATGATTAACACCCTTTAAAGGAAATCATCCAAGGTCAGTAAAGATCTTTTGGTAACAAATTTACTATAGAATTAAAAAAAAATCTATTTCCTAGTATACCTGAAGTAATATGTGATTTCTTATTTATCTCCTCAGAAATTCTTCTTGCCATAACATAAAAACTTTGGATATGTGTGTTGATTTGATTTGTATTTTTTGTCTTTTTTAGCTTCATCCAATTGAATGTAATAAAGTTTTCTTATACCTAGAGTCCTAGGATTTAGAACTATTTTATAGGAAAGTGAAAATCTATACAAGGTGGTGGAAGTCATGTTGGAAACATAGCAAGTGTTAAGGAAATACTTTGCACAGGGCCTCCAACCCTGGATTTGTATGTGTGGGTGGGAGTAGAAAGTAGCCCAAATTAAAGATATGCTATGTTTTAATTCTTAAAAAGAATAATCCATTTAGAAGCCAAATCTTGAAAACAAATAAAGGTAAAAGCAGAGAAAAGCAGGGAACACCTCAAGGTGTCTCAATGGAGTTTAAATTACAACTCAGCATTTATAAAATGGCAGTATGGTGGCCCTGTCTGTGTAAGTCTTGGACTGACTTTCTATGAAAGTGGGCTTTCAATTTTCAGCTCAAGGAAAGAGGACATGACAGATACACTGGCCCCTAGGAAGATGCATTTGAGTTTTGTTCCACTGGGGAGTCAGTGAGGAACCCTTATTTGACTTTGCTGATCACTCATCAGAACTACTGTATAGTGACAACAGAATCAGGAGGGATCTGGTCAAAGAAGTGAGAGGACGCAGGCCCATTCATACCTAATCACTGTGGGAAGCCTGGTGACGTCTGTGACCGCAGACCTTGAGCACTCTCTGGGGTGCTTGAATCAGCTGGTGCTATAGTAAGCCGTGGAACGGACATGCTAATCTGAGTATTGATCAAATGTAAACCATTTGTTCCCACAGATTGGAAGTCCCAGGAATATATGTATATACAGAAAAATAGGAAGACAGTGTATTGCCAAGTGCTAAATTCAATGGTGCAGATATAATTATCAGTACATTGAAATGACCAGCTGGCATTTTGACAATCCCTTATCTGGGTAGATAAGAAATATACTTTCACTTTCTCTTCCCTTTAGCTCTTAGCCATGTCTACACACACTTGAGGTTTTCTTTTCAGATATGAGGCAAGAGTTATGATGTGAATCCTTGTCTGTGGTACTCTTGCAATTAGAGAATTACCATATTTAACACAAGTACAAATTTACAAAGGTAACATTGTAGAATGCAATTAGATACATTGTATCTCCCAACTGATAAGCCACAATTAAGATCTGAGGGTCATTATTTTTTTTTTTTATTTTATTGGTGTATTATAGATATGCACAGTTTCAGGGCATATGTGATAATTTAATACATTTATATAATTTGTAAAGACTAAATCAGTGTACTTGGGATATTTATCACCTTAAATATTTGAATTTTCTTTATCCTGGAAGCATTCAAATTATTCTTGTCTAGCCATTCTGAAATATGCAATAAATAGTTATAAGTTATAGTCACCTTACTGATCTATTTAATTGCTTTTGTTGCTGCTTTCTAAGAGAACATAAACCTTCAGTCATTAAGAGCTACATAATAAATTATTTTCCCAGTTAAAAATAACGGGGGATATATTTTTTAAATAATCATGGACCCTGCAATTCTCATGGAACACTACATTATAAACTTCATAACTCTTACTAAAGCCCCTGGCCACTTCTTTCTTTGCTAAGCCTTATTTAATAATCAAAAGAGCAAGAACATTAATGGAGATACCATGTAATACCTTCACCCAGAGAAACAAAACAGAAACAAAAGTTGCTTCAATGTCTATGCATAGACTATGCTTTTCTCTAGCACACCTCCTAGTTTGTAGCTTTGGTTTTCCAAAGGCAAAGCACATTTGGAAAGCTGGTGACCCATTTACTTTTATATATTGGTATATAAGTCCCCAAAGAACTGTTATGTTTAACTGTTATTGCAGATTGTATTTTATGGTTGCCCAAGGTTGTGTTAAAGAGGGTGTTTTTGCTCTTTGACTTGGGCATGTTCTCTGAAATATGTTATTTTACTGATTCACAAATGCCTCACAAGCTGAGAGTTTTACTATCCATGTCACCAATAAACTATATTCCTTATCAGACTTCATTACAGGTTCAAGTCCTGGACCTGAGATCTGGCTAAAACTGAAGCAAGAGAAATATCTATTAAGTGACTATGTTTTTGTAACCTTGTGTTACATGTTATTGTATGGATACCTACTCCTTTTTACTTGACAAGCTCCTGTAGACTGTCCAAACAACAAATTCAGTTTTAGTGGAGTTAAAAATATAGATATTTAACTCTTTCCCTTATAAGTATGGATCAGAGAGACCAAAATGTGAAAGTAAACTACATAACTTTATATACTTTTATTTTGGTAAAGAAAGGATAGGCACAATATATATTATTTTAGACACATTTCCTTTCTGTTTGTAGAGCTTTTGATAATTTACATAGGGCCTTGAAGTTCACCATCAAAAGTTGGTCAATCCAATAATTCTATGAGCATGTTTGTCTTACACTTGATAAAAAAAGATACACAAAAATGTAACCGTCCCGTAGTTACAAAAATAGTAAATGATGGAGCTTAAGGTCAAATGTTGGCCTTCTGAACCCTCATCAGAATTTTCATATTTATATGTTGTGAATTCAGGAATCTTGGCAAAAATGCGGTCTCTGTCCTTTGTAAGCTTGCTGTTTGAGGCCACATAATGTACATGTAAGAAGCTTCGAGATACGCTTGATGAAGTTTCAGGGTAAACGTGGTAATTCCTGTAGCTTTATTTCATGAAATATCCTCGAGTTATAATTCAGTCCTTTGGAAGGAGGAAAAGTACTTTCAATCATACTCAGTGCATACTACAAATGAAATGCAAATGGAAAATTACCTTAAAGACGATCCTTTGAGTAATCACATTGAGATTATCGTACTTTAAAGCTGAATTGGTATAAAGAGTTAAATGATGATACATCGCAGTACACTGGCTGCACTACATGTGGCATGCCCACAGTCTATCCTGTCACTGTCCTGAATTCCCACTCACAAAAAAATATCAACATAATTTAGGTGCATAAACTTGTATCAAATTATATAGTAAGTGACATGTAAATATAAAAAAGAAGACATTTAGGAATAGTGCCAGGACAGAAGTATTTATATTCATGAGTATGGGCATCATTGTAACTAAATATTCACAATATGTCTTAGAAAACTTGGAGAAATTTTACTTTTGGCCTCCCACGGAGTCTGTTTCCAAATCTCATTGATTGCATCCATACTCTCTGTCAGGCCTACCATCATCCCCCAAGTTTCAGAACTTGTTCATTTCTTATCACTGCTCCCACAATTTTCTGCACAATCTAAGTCCCAATCATTCAATATAACCACAAAATTTCTCAGATAAATATTTTTACCTTATTATTCCCTAGCATCTGACCCTCTAATTGCTCTTATCCACAAATGAATTGCTTCTCCAAGTTTTTTGTTGTTGTCGTTATGTTTCATATAGAAAATGATCCTTATACATGATGGCATAAATGGAGGACATCATGTACTTCATATGGGGCTTAGCAAAGGAGTGTTTTCTTTTTATTTTACATAATTAAAAGAAACATAGAAGAAATATGGGAGTTATAAACTTTTGAATTTTTTATAAAATTCGCAGTGAATTTTAAAAAGAAATTTTAAAAAGAAACTTGAGTTGGCCTCTGGAACTTTTTTCCCCCATATTTTAACCTGAAAATTTGCTCAAAGCTTTTAAGGATGACTCTTCCAGTTGTTTTGAACGTCTTCTTCAACACAAAATTTTATTCACATATATAGGTAGTAGCAAATGGAAAAATATAATTTAGTATTTTTTGTGTCAATTGAAAGAAATTTATCTGTAAGCATTAACAAGATTTTGGAGTAGTCAGTATCTAAATTTTACTCCAGATGTGAAACAATGTTAAAATATGTCAGCTCTTTCTTTCGTGATATTGACAAATGAAATATTGAAATTTTTTATGGTAATGCAAATAGGTTTGGAATGCAAATATTTTTATATCATATATGTCATAATACTGATAAAATGTTTCCTATTAGTTTCAATAACAATTTTGTATGATTCAAATTAAAAGACTAAATTATATCTGTGAACATTTTTAACCATATCTTCCAAAGTTAAATTTTAGTTTAAAACACATAAACTACATCGACACACAGTAATGTATTTCATGAAGTTTTTGATTTTTTAAAAATATAAGATTATTTTAGTTGCTTGAAAATTCCACTTAAGTTAGCTGTTTTGGAAAACCAATAATTAATCATTCTTCAACAGTCTTCAAAATGATAATTATCTACAACAATATCCCACAAATATTTTTCAATTATTCTCTTAGCTTATAAAATTTGACAAAAATTTTTACACAGCAAAAGCACTTTATATGAAACAAAAGAAAGTAATATGCTCATCCTACTTCTTAGCATAAGATAAAAAATTAATAATCAGGTGTTTAGAACCACCGTTTTATATTTCATTTAATGTAGAACTGAATCTGCAGGCAAGACTGTGATGTACAAGGTTTTCTCTATGAATTAAAAAATATATATATTATATAAACCCTAGCTTTTCAGAATATTAGTTAGTATAACCCATATAATTAATCTTCCGAATCAAGATACTTTTGTGAATAAATGGGTATTACTAACAGGATATGGCAAGAGTTATAAATAAAAAATGTCCTAGGTCAACTTAATATTAATTTACTAACATAATTAATATATGCTGATATGACTAATATGAATATTCTTAATTTTCATAACAACCTGTGATGTAGGACATACTGCTATCTCCATTTTACAAATTAGGGTGATAAGAAGAAGAGGGGTTAAATAGTTTGCCATAGACCATATGACAAATAAATAGCAGAGATAGGGTCTTCTCTGTGCTATCTCAAGATGTGCGTTTACATTAATAAGGGTCTTTGTGATGTATATCTGCCTATGTGCATATGACATATATAGTTATATGATCTTTTCATACAGGCCCTATATTTTTAAAAATATATTTATTACCACTTGAATATTTGTCTTAAGTCATTTGTTTTGATATTTCCATGAAGAGAAAAACAGAATAGTCTTCTAAGCAATTTCTCTTCATGGTATGTAACTAGCACAATCTTTTGTTTCCTCTTCTGAATTAGTATGGCCTTATGTCATTGGACACACCACCAATGCATTTTTCAAACTAGTATCTTTTCTATTTCTTCACTTCATCAGTCCCAAACACTAGCCTCAGACATTAGTTTAGTCATGTTAGTAAAATAAGACACTCTGTAATGTGTGAAGCATTTTGAATGTCGTAATTACTTGTATGATCTTATGACTGACTACTTTAGTGTGATCTCATAGTGCTGGAACTAATCTCATGAGGGTAATTTCTTATTTTGTACTTGCAGACACTTAAAAGAGTGATAACTCTCTCTTCTGCCCCATATAGATATGTTGTTAAACAAAGTGTCAGTGTAGTAGTTTACTTAGCAATATTGTTTACATACAACCACAACAAGTAAGATGTGCAACGTCTGGGGGATGGACATCCTTGAAGCTCTTACTCGAGGGGTGCGGGGGGAATGGGCAATATAAGTAACCTTAACACTTGTACCCCCATAATATGCTAAAATAAAAATAAATAAATAAATAAAATAAAATAAATATTTCTCAAAAAAGTAATAGTTTTAGGCTGAAGTAGAGAATTATAGGGAAATATGAATGCAAATATAAGATAGTCTTCATTACCTAATTATTAATACACTTTTTGAGATTATTCTTATATGTTACATGACTTGACAGCTTCCATCAAATAATTGCTTATCATGGTATTAAAATAAGGATTTTTAATAATACTTAAAATATATGATATGCTAAAGGAAGTTATTAACCTTTACGGCTCTAAAAAAGTTGAGTTTTCAACTTATGTGTGTGGAATAAGTCTGATACTTCACATCACATCCCAGGGGGATAATTTTTATTTCAGCCATAGCTGTAGGAGAAATTCCAGGCAGAGTTCAGCCATATCTCACTCAGGCAGAGCGACAGCTGAAGCATACCACCTTAACTTTGTACTTTCTGCATCAGGGTCTTCTCCAAAACAATGACAGCCATCTAGATTCAAGCCTCAAGTAAGTTTTTTTTTTCTTTTTTATTTCAGCATATTATGGGGGCACAAATGTTTAGGTTACGTATATCGCCCTTGCCCCACCTGAGTCAGAGCTTCAAGTGTGTCCAACCCTCTGACAGTGCACATGGCCCTGAAAGTACAGGAATTAATACCTTCTGGGGGCCACTTGCAACCAGTGGGGCTTAGGCCCAAGGAAGCTATGCCCTAGTCATCCTCATTCAGACAGGCAAGCTAAAAGGTCTCTGATGGGTTGCTCAGGAAACCCTGGAGAAACCGCATCCTTCAGTCCATGGGGACAATTGGAAACCTACCATTTCATACTACTGGTTTGTCTCTTCCCCTACTATACTCACTATATTCCCTTACTCCTGTCAACTGAAATCACCTCCCCAGTCAACCACATGCACTCAAGTCCTTGAATTTTACTGCTTTTCAAAGGTATCATGGTGAGGCAATACACAGGAGATCATTTTAGGAATATTTTTAGTTAATTTGCACCAACAGTTTTAAAGCATTAAGAATGGGGTAACCAAAATATAAAATCAAAATACTATTTTCTAAATAAATTTCTAGAAAATGTGCAAAATAAAAATATGATATATATATGTATGAGAAAGATACTTTAATAATAAATGTATGAATTCTGAAATATCCAAGTACTCTTCATTGAAATATTTGATTGCATTTTTCAACCAATCATTATTTTTGAATTCGTGTTAGGCTAACTTTTAACAACAAATGCCAAAAAAGTTGATAATCACAGATGAAAGAAGGACAGAGGGTGAGAGAGATATTGAGAGAAAAAGCAAGAGAGAGGAAGGGAAGGGAGAGAAGGAGGAAGAAAGGAAGGAAAAAAAGGAAGAGAGAGAGGGAGAAAGAGCCATGTATAAGATAATGCTATCTGATAGCGCTTGTGCAGTGAGCTCACAGATGATAGCTGTGCTGCAAATTTGAAGACGTTTTAATCAAAAATAAAAACTAAACTCCACCCCCCACTTTCCCTGTCTACTCCCACGAATACATTCAATTTCTCACTGTGGTCTCAAACATCTTTTTTTTATTATTCTGTGTGTTCGGTCTTCCTTCTCAATCAACTTGAAATTTTCTGTCTATATGTCTACTAATCATCCTCCCTCCCTTCCTTTCCTTTTTTCTTTCTTTTTTTTTTCTTTTTGGTTTTTGATTTTCTAATATTCTTATCTTTTCATGATAAAATTTTCCTCTTCTTCCTTCCTGCCAATTCAAACCTATGATGTCTCTTTCGAATCCTGATTTAAAAATGATTTTCAAAACACCTTCTCTCACCAAAGTTGTAAACTAATTTGAAGATGTTTTGTATGATGTAGTCACCTTGATAATTAAAAATTAGATACTTGAATATGAGCATTTACTATATTCTAAGCAGTGTGCTACATGCTTTGTATACATATACTTGTTCCTTTTATAGTGCTAGATGGAGGTAATAATTACTTTTATCCTTTAGAATGTTATGTATCCTCTTCTAGTCTTCACAACTAGTAAGTGGCAGACCAGCATTTGCATCCACATTTATCGAACACTAATATTCATCTATACAAATTTTTCTGTGGGGAGTGAGTACCTGGTCAATGCTCAGTCTGAAATTTATAAGTCTAATTTGATGCACAGGAAAGATTATATATAATATACATGTGAATTTTGATATCTAAAACTAAAATAAAATTATAAAACTAACACCAAAATTAAAAAATAAAAATCCTTTTTATTTCTAACTCCATGGTATTTGTGTGCATTCCCTCCCCAAGCCCTCTATTAGACACTAACTCCACCATGTTGTTTAATTCTACTTGCAGTGAGCTTTATAAAAATGGAATCAGATTATAGTTAATCTTCTATAACATTCTTTTATTCTCTTCAATGTTATAGTTTTAAACTCTGAACACAATTTTATCTATATTCTAGTTTAATATTTTCATTGCTTTAAAATATTTCATTTAGGGAATATACTGTGATTTATTAATCAATATCATTTTGAAGACCATGTGTTTTTCTCCAATTTTGTTTTGTTTTTCCCAACTACCATAATGCTGTTAAGAACATACTTTTCCATGTATCCTAGTGTTTATGGGTTATTTTTCTCTATGGGAAGGTGTCAAGTTTTGTTTTTCATTACTATCTTCAGTGGTTTATGAGTTTGCATTG
Source organism: Mirza zaza (assembly GCA_008750895.1). NCBI lineage: Eukaryota > Metazoa > Chordata > Mammalia > Primates > Cheirogaleidae > Mirza > Mirza zaza. The sequence goes on along the minus strand of VSMD01031960.1, from coordinate 157,892 downwards.
CACTATAGTGGTAAAATATTTAGTATCTTCAGACCTTAATTTTTGCTCACCTGGATGGTTTGAAATAGGGTCTCATAATGTGATGGTATCTAATAAATTGACCAGCTATTATAAACAAATTGATGTGCAGTATTTCTCCTTCTGTGTAATATCTGCTCTTATTTTTGCTCATTTTGTTATTGGATTTTTTCCTGTTTTGTTATTAATATGTACAAGATATGTATTCTGAATACTAAATTTTTGTTGATGAAGTTAAGGTCCTAATTTTGGTAAGTAACAGTAATCAATATTTTCTCTAATTTTAATTCATCCCCTACCCTAAATTTATATATTTTTTATATTTTCTTCTAAAATTTTAAACTTGGCTTTTTATGCTCATGTATAAAATGTTTATGTATGAAATGAGTTATTAATCTGTTTTTAAAATATACTTATTCAATTTATCCAAAAATTTTTTATTAATTTGTTCTTTTTCTGTAAACTACAATGCAATCTTTTTCATATGTTGAGTTTTACTATGTATATAGGTTCTATTTCTATGCTCTCTACTCTGTTTATTAATCAACTTGTTTATCCCTAAGCCAACATCATACATTTTAAATTTTTAATTTTTTTAAAAAGTTGGTAATGCATCTTGGAATATAGGAGGGCAAAGCCTGTTACATCCTTATTGTTCAATAAATATTTGCTATTCTTAGGCTTTTACTCTTCTATATAAAATTTAGAATTAGTCCAATAAACTTGTTGGTTTCTCAATGGAATAACAATGACTCTATAGACCACTAAGCAAGGATTGGAATCTTTATCATATTGAACTTTTTTATCTATTAAAATGGTATATTGGTATATGTATGTCTCTGTTAATTCAGGTCTTCTTCAATATATTTAAATAAATTTTATAATTTTTACATAGTGCTGAATTATATTAAATTTATTTTTAAATACATTGTACCTTAGTAAATGATGCTTATGTTTTTAACTACATATTTTTTAAATTGCAATATACAAATTTAATTATATCTATTTTTTGCTCAAATACAGAAATGCGGTTCAGTTTTTGTTTTCAGATTGTGATTTTCAATCTATGTTGGTAAACTCCATTATTACTTCTAGTAACTAACTTGTTTATAGATTTGGGGGATTTTTCTATGTAGAAAATCATAATTTTTAAATACAATGAATTTTTAAATAGAAAACTATCCCATTTCTTCATGCCATAAATGGTGTATACTATTACTCATAGTTTTAAATTTTAAGTAATTTAAGTATTTTTCTTAGCTTCTAAGGAAGATAGTAAACTCATTGATGACACATGCTATGTCTTCAATTATTTTCATATCATTTTCTCACAGTAGATAGAAAAATCCTTTATAAAGCAAAAGAAAATTTGTGTAATCATATAAACATGATAATTTTCTTTGCAAACAAAGTAAAGTCCACAATCTTTCCCAGAGGATTCATAGTTCTCGGTTATTTGACCTCAATCTACTTTTCTATAACAGATAACATACATTTTAGGTTTTAACTATGCACTATTTACAGAATTATGTCCTTAAAGTTTGTTAGCTGTATGTCCTTCTCTTTAGATGTTCCAGACCACTCTGAACAACAACAACAAAAACTCAACCCAACAGAATATAGGTATTAGGACACCTTGATACATATCTGGTGATATCCCTCTATTTTCTTGCTTACATGATAAATCAGGTATATTCACATATGTTTACACAATCTTAAATTTGATGCATTTGTGATAATCCTATAATAGTAAAGCTGTCATAGAGGAGTGCAATAGCCAGGAAATATCTAATCTAAATATATGTAAGGCTATTAATCACATGTTACATTAATTAATTAATTAAAAGAAAACAGGCAAATTAAGTGAAAGATCTAGTTGGTGACCACCAGTGTAAGACACTTTTTCATAATTAAAAAATATTTTAATGCAAAAAAATAAATCTATAAAGAATAGGTTAGATGTCACATAATATGGTATTCTAGGAATAGTCATTTCAGTTACATTAATTGCATTGTATTATCTACATGAAAAATAAATTAAAATTAAATGAAAACATATTTCGATCAATATTGAATTCAAATTCTTTTTTTATTTTTTTAACCTTCTAGTATTGATCATTCCTCCATTTATTACCATATTTACTTTCAAATTAGTTGTTTTAGGGGTTCAATATTTTAACACTCTTGATTTTAAGGTTTAATATTTTACTTGCATCAATTCATCAATTTTACTTGCATTTGCTTCTTAAATTACTTCTCTGGAAATCAGACAAAACTTAATTATATTTCTAATCATCTAAATAATGTAAAACTATTTAAAGTAGCTGGCACTAATATCTCAATTGGATTCATTTGATGATTGTATATGTAACTATGACTTCTATCTGAAGATTTCTAAAAAATATTAATACAGTTAAGGAGTTGAACTAATAGGCTAGATTGTAGTAAGCTAAACACCAAATACAGTTTAAAAAAAACAATAAGAACATGACCAGCTTTTTCCGTGTGCTTTAAATTTTGCAAATTTGGAAAAAGTATGTATCATAGCTTTGACAACTTGTATACCTTTATTTTGATTTTTTTGGCTTAGTTTGCTTACAGAATTGTTACCATATATGCTGTATTTATTACTATGAAAAGTTAGAGTTAAGTGTTTTATACCTTTAAAGATACAATTTTGGTATAAATCATAATTGAGAATGAAGATGCAATTAAAGATTAATTCTTTAACATCAACAAACCACTAAAAAAAGGCAATTTTATTGAGTGTAAAAATGTGGTCTCATTATTGATTCATTGTGCTTCTTGAGATTATCCAACATTCCTTAGAACACATGTTATTTTCTGAACAATGTCTTTCTCATTGTAAATACTTAATCACACTTTATTTCAGTATTTAATTTGAGAGTGTCGTCAAGAATATATACAGAAAAGAAGTATGGGAGTGTTTTCTCTTAAGGTTATTTAAAACATAATAAGAAACAATCTCTTAAAGAGACTTATCACACTTGAAAATTTAGTGTGTGCTGGAACTCAAGTATATTATTACTTCTCACCCTTTTCAATATTTTTTCTTAAATTACAGGTGTAAACAATGTTTAAAAAATAATGTTTAAAAATACTTTGAAGAGAGTTACAAACTTAAAATTGCTTAATAATAAACAAAAATTACATGTACAAATTAGTATTTGAAGGTTCAGATGGCCATGAGAAATAAAGGTTAAAAACAGAAATAAATGCCTAGAAACTCCTAGTTATAAATATATACATTTTAAGCTATAAACATACACATTTTTATCTTATTTATTTTCTAAAACTCTTCCTATGTATGTGACTTTCAGGGGGTAGAAAGGAAGAAATACAAGGTTGGAGGGAGAAGAAAAGACTGATTCAGTCGTGGAATTTCCGTGATGCAATTTGGGTAAGAAGTATGGAGATACTGTCATTAAAGGGAGGGATATAAGAAAACAAATCTCAACATATTTATAATTCAATCAAGCAATAATCCAATACACAAATTATGATAGGGACAATAGTATGTAGTCCTTTGTCACAGATTCCAGGGAGCTATTTAGAGTGCTAGAAATGCATCCAAACATTTGTCTTTACATAAGGGTATCATTGTCCCCTTTGTCTAATGATGGAAAGGTTAGAGGTCAATGTGCCAAGCACAGAGCAGTAGTGATAATGAAAGAAGGCACCCTGAGTAAGAGAGACAGATTTAAATATTAGGCAACTCTTCAGTAAATAAAGAGAAAACAGAAGTAGACCAAAATAAATAAAGAAAAAAAAGAAAAAAATCTGAACTTTAAGTTTTATTGATGCACACATATTTTTGTTTTAATTTGCACAATATCTCTAATTCATTCAACAGAGAATGAACACACACACATACACATACTCACATATTTTTTAAACTAATCCTCAGAGGATTTAGTGGTGATTAATAGATAGATCGACATCTTGAGAAAGAAAGGAGAAAAAAACAGTGTTAGTAGGGTAAAAAGTTCAACCTCTTAGAGAATTCCAAGTTCCTGGTTCCTATTACATATTTTATTATCATAGTTTTTTTCTTTGCATGTCTGTATTTGGACCCCTTATAACCTCAACTGTTTGAAAGAGAAAGAAAAAGATATGAGCTATAGTCAGATGGGAACATCTCTCCCCATTTCACATATGCAACCCAAATTCAATAATGCTTCATGAAAATATAAAGTTTCAAATTAAAACATAATAATTTTTGAGGTCAAAAATAAAAAATCTATTTCAGAGTGTTTACTGTTAAATAATTTTAAATCACTTGATAAAAATGATGGAAATAGTCCAAAACTTGTTTTTACTATCTTTGTGGCCTTCCGTTCTCTCTTTGATCTATAATGGAAATTTGGCAAAGTGTTTACTGAAGACACTAACACTAAGGAAAACAATCCTGTTTTCACAAATGCTGCCTATTTGCAAGAAGATGTATTTTATCACATATAATATCTTGAGATCTGTATTTATATTTATCTTTTTGCAGTGTCTTTTAATTTTTTAACTTTTAGGAGCTTATAGTTTGCAATTAATTTAACTTCTTGTAACAGGGCAATTGGAGTTCCTGAATACCATAACCATTACCGTCATAATTTAGATTAGTAATCTGGATTAAAAGTATTACAATCCACTTGTCCAAGGATTTGAAATGCCTTTGTCGGTCAACAAAAAGGTACTTACAAGTTCTTAGGGTTATATTAAATACTTGTGTTAGTACAGACAGTAAGGCACATTCTTCTGTTATTAGAAACTAGCCTATAAAAATGTTCCCACATTTATCAAAGAAGGAACCCTCTAGGGAGAGTTGAAGGAGATGAGGAAGTTTTCAAGGATGGATTTTAACATATAGATTCTAGCATTCACTGTTGGAAAATGCATTCCACAGTGAATTTTTCCACTTAGCTTTTAACTTCTGCTTCCAAATGAAATTTATGATGAAAAACATACATATTCACACAAATGAAAAGTAATCATTCAAAGGCATTATCTGAATTTCTTTTAAACTTAATGAAAAATGTTGGTGAAAATTTAAAAATGTATTATTATCAAATAGACATTTGCCACCAAATATTTGTTACATTTCAAGGAAGCAGGTATACTTATATGAACAGTTATCATTTCTAATAAGAATAACTCAAATATTAAGTGGAGTGGGGAAAATGTATTGAACCAGATATTGAACAAAATAGTAGACAGCATTTATTTAAAAATAAGTTTCATGTTATAAAGTTATACTGATTAAAGGAAATAGTTAAGAGAAAAGTAATAAAATCACAAAGATGTTTAAGACGTTTTATTCATATGACTCTAAGAATCAAAGGCAAGTTATTAATATATCAAAATTACTAATAATTAAGAAATTAAGATGTTAAAAGTAATGTTATTAAAGATGAGTAAGGACTCAGGAAAAACTAGAAACAAAGAAAATACATGTCTGCATATACCATTAGTGTTTAGGTGTAAGATTTAAGTGAAGACTGAATTTTTGTCACATAGTGGATAAGGAATCATGGGCTAAGTTAACATCAGAAACATGGTTGAATAAAGGTGCCTGGTACTTGTCCCCTTCCACCTAAAAAAAGGACCACATCAATGAATACACACTGTATTTTGACTAGCATGTCTCAGGCAGATGCTGGGGTGCAGCAGGGGACTGCTGGTGACACTGTGGAACACCAAGATGCAGGAAGGCCACAAAGAGAAAGGAGTGAGGCACCCTGATGCTGCCAACTCATTTCCCCAGTCAGGATCAGCTCAGGACCAGAAGATGCTTTCCTGCTCTGGGAGAGGTAAGCAAATTGCCCCCAGCAACCCCAATTATTTCCATAACACCTGCAGTTTTTGCTGTTGGAGAACCCTGCAGTTCTCATAGCCCATGGACACAGTCTGAGGAGATGCCAGGAGTTTAAACAGCTGCATTTGCTCCAGAGAAGATGCCCATGTTGTGTCCTCATGATTGAAGCTGCTGCTATAAGGTGCCATATTCAAGTGGAGCCAGTGGAAGAAGTGCATCCTGCCCCAGTGGCTAGTAGCCACTACTTCTCTCCAAACTCGAGTCTCCATCATCATTCCACCATGCTCACCTATGGTAGTATGCCATTTCTCAGCTGAGCTTCCGCAACTCTTTATGGAGTTATGGAGATGAGGGAGAGGCTACTGCCTCATTCTAGGACAGAGAAAACTGGAGTTCAGATAATCTAATCTGTGTATGAATCTGTCCTTCAGATCAAATTAGGTAATCAGATTAGGAGCAAAAAGAGCTTTAAAAACCCTAAAGGCCAATAAAAATTAGGTTCCACTACATTCTAGTAAATCCTGAAACATTGCAGCTGAATGAAATATTAATACTTGTGGTCTAATGGCACAGAAACCAATGATATGTTATTTTAAGCTCTATCCTTGACTTATCTACTACTCAAAGAAGATCTTCAGGAAGGAAAATTAAGCTTCCTGTCCTTGACTTTCTCCTGTTGAATAACATGTGTAATGCTCTTTAGTTATTTGAAAAATGATTTGGGATCAGTGCGTTAAAAGGGTTTGGTTTGGAATATTATTAGTATCACCGAATGTCACATTTCAGCCCACAAGATTTTAGGAAATGGCATCCGTATAACCTAAAGGTCAAAAATCTATCACTAAACAGAAATGGGCCAAATTCATTTCTCTCTTCATTTAAGGCAATTTCCTTCATGGCAGTATTTAATATGATTCTACAACAAATATAGAAGATATTGGGTTGGTTATTAAAAGTACAACCGAAAACAGGTGTGAAGGTTAATCAAGTACAGGAAAAAACTCCATAATAAAAAACTTAAATCCAGGCAAAGACACAGCTAAGAGGACAAGGTAGGAGTAAGGGGAGTGTTTTATTAACAAAAATCTGTGTCAATGGTCATGACTGATTGACTTTTTTCATTCTTTATTACCAGTGATCTTCTATTGTGATGAGACTCCAAGACCAGGAAATTAGAAGCCTTTCTTGCAGGACCCAATTGTTTAATTTGAATGCTTTTCTTTTTCTTTTTTACTATAAGCAGACCATGAAGATAAGGTTAACCCTATTTCATGTTTCATCTGTTGTGATTCTCCTTTCTATATGAAAACCATAACAACCATTTGCCTTAGCAATGATAATTATTGTTTGCATTACTTGGGATTTGTTTTGTTCTTAGTTTTTGCCCAATTTGTCTGAGTAATCATTAACATAAAGTATGGACAATTTGCGATAGATATTAGAAATTAGTTATTAAAACAGTATTCTGAAAGATCAAGCTATATTCTATAGGAGAACGGAATTTTAACTACCCTCGAATGTCATAAAACTCTACTTTTTTCTCTTTAGTAAACGTGTACATTTTATTGCTTTTACTGGTAAAAAAAAAAAAAAAAAAAAAAAAAAAAGGACAGATGGCACAGAAATGGGACCTAGGAAAATCGCTTATAGTGAAACCAATTTTAATACCCTTGCTAATAAAGTTCTTTCTATACATATGGGCCAGATTTTTCCAGGAAAAGGGGAGTAATTCTTCATTTTGTCCAGGGAGTTTAACTCTTTCAATACCCTGGGGCACTTTACGGTGCATTAAATTATACTAAATAGCCCGAAAGAATTAACACACTTTCCAAGTCAAGTCTTTTATTTCTTTCTGCTGGGTAACATCAGGCCATTGATCATATTAGAAGGTCTGACCAACTCCCACAAGGCACTTTCCCTTATGTCAGACCTAGCCAGGTGTGATGGTTTCCTTTCTTGAACTCCAATAAAGTTTATAAGTCCTATTCAGCATCACTCAACTAAATCACATAATGGCAAATTTATAACCCAGTGGTGCTGAATGATGTAGTTGGTTGTCTCTATTGCCCGCTAGCTAAATCTTAAACATAAAGCCAGCTAACTCAACGTTTGTCTAATATTGTGTTATTTGACCTTTATCAACCCAAAATAAGAGAAAAACCTCACACTACACCATCTTTACTTTAATTATGTCTTTCCCCAATTGGTCTTATAAAATGGGGGAGCCAGTCATGCTTTTTATCCCACCTTAGGGGGTCAAGAGAATAGGAAACCTGTCACTAATTCCTTTCACCTCACAGGCAAAACTCCTTCACCCAATTAACCAAGACCAGGTGTACCCTCCAGTGAGTCTGAGGAATGCAGAGAACTCACAAATCCTGCTTCCATCTTGGCAGAAAGGAGCCCAGCCTGCACCTGATTAGCAAGCTTTGCTGGGCTACAAAAAATTGGTAAGTGTATATATGTTTCTCCACAAAAGCTGAGAAAGATCATGGGTGTTGTGATGTAAGTAATGACTGTCCTGCCCAAACAATATTCAGAGCACTTTGTGCATTAGCAGACTGATCCTTTATAGGAATCAGTCTATCAAGATAGATAAGTGGCAGCCACTCAGTAAACCAACAATGCTGAGCTGTTTTGCCCTAAGTGGGCTTTAACATATTTTGAAGATATATTTGAGGTGTGTTACTAATGGTTTGGATTTTCAAGAATAAACATAAACATATTCAGATAAAAGTAATGGTGGAGAAGCAGCAGCATATGGAGAGAAAGAATGAAAATTCTCCCATCCAAGTACTCACCAGGCCAACCCTGCCTAGCTTCTGAGATCAGACGAGATCAGGCATGTTCGGGGTGGTATGGCCATAGACAAAATGAAAATTCTAATTTAGAAATTAGGAATGACTACCACAAGTATCAAACTATAACAAAGGTGGCAACAGTTGATAGTGGTTATGAAAGTGGATGTTAGAGTCTCAGAGACCTGGATTCAAAACTCTGCCTGAATTATGACCTTCTGAGCTCTAGATAGTAGTTGCATAATTTTATTAATCTCTCTGAACTCCAGTTTCCTCATCTGGAAAAGTGAGAAAAGTCATTATAACAATAGTAGTATAAGGTTTCAGTGAGGATTAAATGAGACAATGCCATCATGACTTCTAAGACTGGCAGACCCATAGTATGCAGTCAGTCATGGGGTGCTGTTATTATAATGACTGAAGATATTTAATTAATGAGAGCAGCAAAAAAATAAAATCAAAAGTATGTTTATTCCCAGAAGGTGGTTCTACTAAATGAGAAGTTAATAGGGCTTTGCCTAATAATTTGACAGCAAATAAGAGAGATCCAGGAAATTAAAAGGGAATAATTCAGAGCTGTGATTTTCAAAATGCATTTAGTTGGGTCCTAAAGCAGTTTTTGAGGTTTCTTAATGTCCATGTCACAGAAGAAGAAGAGGCAGAGTAGGGTTTCAACAGCCTACATTTCCCATTTCCACTTCAATCAATGAGCAGATTTGCTTTGGCCTATTTTATATATCATACATAAATGTACAATTTTATTTGAATGAAGTGTTTGTAAAGCTAAACATTTTTAACAGCATATGCTTAGTGTAACTTAAAAGCAGTTGCTGCTGAGGAGATGGTTATAACAATTCTATGTGCCTATCCCTTGGTTTATATTCCCAGTCCATCTTTAGGTAAACATTGGAAACACCCCCACCTGGAATGCTAATGTTAAGAATTAATTATACAGCACTCACTTGCTGATTCATTTTTAGGTGATTAAACTACTCTAGATCCTCTGAATTTTTTCTGGTTTCTGTTGGGGATCACACTCTACCAATGAGTAGAAAAACCCTAATGGGTTGCAAATTCCATAAGAACCAGCAGTGAAGGGTATTTCCTCTTTGCTGGTATTGTCTGGAAGACGTTCAAACCAACCCTAACAAGTCAGCCATTGACGATTTCTTGCCATAGAAAGGGCCTAAAATACCTTAAGAAAGCCTTTGTCCAAGAGGTCGCTGAGATCCTCATTTCCAATGTAGTTTCACTAGAGTGTTTTCAAAGTCCATCAGTGGAGAAAACTCATCTAATACCACATAAGCCTTATTTTTCTCTACAAAAATCCCCTATTTCTATTTTAGTGTCATCTGCGCGTTGTCTCTGTGACTTTGATGTAGCTTTCTAAGAACTGATGTCGTAGATCCTGTCTGATTAATTCCTCTCCATTACAAGAGGGTGTCAACAGTCAGGCTGTCAGAGTGAACTCATACTTGGCTCAGGTTTGCAGTGAAGATTTTTAGTTAGATCTGGATACTTTAGATCCAAAACCATGAGCCGTGCCCTTCAGAATGTAACGTGACCATATATAAATTATAGCCCCCTCTGGCTTTGGCTGAGGATGAAATAGTCCAAGGAGTACAATCCAGCAACCGAAAGTACTTTTTAAAGATTCCTGCCTTCACTTGCAACTCTCAAAAAACTTTAAAGGAGACTTAAGTTGCAACCCACAGCAACATCTTTGAAAATTTCTTTTCTTCTTTCCTTACTTCTCTTTCACCTGCTTCTTGGAATATCTCATCAGTCATTCCCCCTGCTTCCCACCCTGACAAATTCCATTCCCTATTCCAAATCTCAGAGTCATGCAACATTTCCTTCTCAGGATGGCAAACTGATGGGTCCCTTGCCTTTCTTCACATATGTAATGAATTAGATGTGGGAGCCCCAATACCACATAATATATTTGTATTATCAGGCCATCTAATGCTTTAGCGCATAGGTATTTCTTATTGACATGTTTAGATTTTGTGTATAAATAGCTGGAATTTACAATACAATGTTTAGGGGAAAGCCAAAACATTGGAAAAAGTTAAATAAAAATCGATTGCAAGCAAATGTTAGTTATTTATATATTTTTTACTTTGTTTCTTAAAGCAGCCCCATCCTAAGTCTCTTTGTATTCATTTTCCATAGAAATATACCACACTCTTCCCATTTCCTATTCCAGGAATAATAATACACACTTTTATGATATTTTATAGTCCTGAGCCTATAAGCCAATAAATTGCTGAAGTTTGGAAACTATTAAATAACTTTTGCCAATTCAGGTATGTTAAAAAAAAGTATTCTCTTTTTCTAGACTGCATTTTTCCCCACATGAAGTGTTTTAAAATGTCTGTTATTAATGACCAAGTATTTTTAGGCATAACTATTCCAATGATTTTTCATCTAATAGTTTTATTCAAGGGGAAAAATGAAATTAATAAGTACTCTATGAAATGGTCTAAGTCATATATGTAAGTTTCCTCAATAAAGTTTTAAACTGCTTTCTTTTAATGTCCACTACCATTATATGCACATAGTAAAACAAAGCAGACCCTTCAAGAATCCTTGTAGATATGAAATTAGGTATCTGTGCATATAATACTGAGTAAGGGCGGAGATTATATGGGGTCTAATTATAGAATTTTTTATAACCGTATCAAGTGACTTTGCCAAGAAACATAGATGGGCACCGTGAGGTCATCTTCATTATTTCCATTTGTTTAATTTGTAAAAATGTGATGATACTTGCCATTTCTACTGTATTAGTCTGGGTTCTCCAGAGGAAAAGAATATATATATATATATATATATATATATATGTATGGAAAGATACATATTATAAGGAATGTCTTACACAGTTATGGAGGTTGATAATTCTTATAATTTCTGTACTACAATCTGCAGCTGGTAAGCTGGAGAGTCAGAAAAGCTGGTGGTATAATTCCAGTATTTTTCTAAAGGCCTGGGACCTAGGAGAGTCAATGGGCTAAGTTTCCATTTGAGTCCAAGTCTGAAGGCAGAAGCCTGATGTCCCAGCTCAAAGACAGGCAGGGACAACAAATTCTTTTTTTACCAAGACCTTTGTTCTATTCAGACCCTCAGTGGATTGTATATGGCCCAACACATTGGGGAGGGCAATCTGCTTTGCTTGGTCTACTAATGCAAACGTGAATTCTACTAGAAATACACTCACAGACCAACCCAGAATAACATTTGACAAAATGTCTGTGTACCTGTGACCTATCCAGGTTGACACCTATAATTAAGATAATCAGGATTATTGTAAGACACAAATAAAAATTATTGATAATATAGGAATAAGTTATCCCCTGAGTATTACTATAATTTAGATATTTAAAATATTTGTATCTGTGTATGTTTGTACACAGATATATACTTACATAGTTAATATATATTTTAAAATCTAAAATAATTAATTTGGATATAAGCTTACATAGGGAAAGTTAATCAAATTTTCCCCCTTGATTTCTTTATAGCTATGCTATCCAAAATGGTAGCCACTAGCTACATGTGAATACTGAGCATTTGAAATGTGCTTATCATGACTAAGCATTTAAATTTTTAACTTAACTTTAATGAATTTAAATTTTTTTAAAAAGCTAATTCAGTTATTGGATACTTTTAAGTATGTTTGGAATGACATGGATAGATGAATCTACTTTTTCGACTGTAAATTTAATAAAATATAATTCAAATCATTTCAGATAAAATTTACCATCATAATTAAGCAGTTCTACAAATATAAAATATTTACTGTGTTCTAAGACTTAGTATGAAAAACATTGTAAATTATCTTAATAATAATACATACAATAATTTTTGGAAATAATGAATTAAAATATATCATGAAAATTAATTTTACTTGTTTCCTCTTACTTATTTAATATGGCCACTGGAAAATTCAAAAACACATATGTGGCTTGCATTATATTTCTGATGCATAGAGCTGCTATATGTGAGCAATGGCATAAAGTTAGAATGAACATCTAATGCAGGCCTTCAGTTCAGAAAGAGACAGCATGCAAGTATAACCTCTGTGGAAAGTACTATGGAGATACCTCAAAGAGCTAAAAGTAGAACAACCATTTGATCCAGCAATCCCATTACTGGGCATCTACCCAAAAGAAAAAAAGACATTCTATAAAAAAGACATCTGCACTAGAATGTTTATAGCAGCACAATTCACAATTGCAAAGATGTGGAAACAACCCAAGTGCCTATCAATACATGAGTGGAGTAATAAAACATGGTGTGTATATATATATATAGAGAGAGAGAGTTCTACTCAGCCACAAAAAACACTGCTGATATAGCACCTATTGTATTATCCTGGATAGAGCTGGAGCCCATTCTACTAAGTGAAGTATCTCAAGAATGGAAAAACAAGCACCACATGTACTCCCCATCAAATTAGTATTAACTGATTAACACTTATGTATACATAGTAGTAACATTCATAGGGTGTCAGGCAGGTGGGAGGGGAAGGAAGGGATGGGTATCTTCACACCTAGTGGGTGCAGTGCAACCATCTGGGCGATGGGCATGCTTGAAGCTCTGACACAAGTGGAACAAAGGCAATATATGTAACCTAAACATGTATACTCCTGTAATATACTGAAATAAAAAATTAAAAATTAAAAAAATTAAAAGAAAGAGACAGCATGGAGCCTCAGGGTGTGTATAAAATGAGGACTGGAGAATCGTTGGCTTTGTATTTCTTATTAGAAAGCCTGTATGGACCTGTAATAATGTTTTGATATCACAAACATTGATAATACAATTTAGATGGTGTAGAATGTTTTTGTTGTATTGATCTTAGAGTCATGCTAAATTAAAAAATGAAATGAATTAGAATCTTTCCAATCTCCACAAAGTAACACATATGGGTTGCTTGTTCATTATAAAAAAATGATTTTTAGCAACATAATGGTTTATATTGTTTTCTCTTTGAAATACATGCATCTTAACACTGACTACCACACTAGAAAAAAATTTTTTTCCCTGGGGCCATGCTATTTTATTAAAACAAAACGATCCTTTCTAATTTGTTATTTTTTACTGTTTTCTGTGAGTTAGTTATATGCAATGCAATCCACGTTTTTAGAATTAAATTGTCAATATTAATTGTAACAATAAGAATATCAACAAGTAAGATTTTCATGAACCAACTGAAGGATTTTGCTTCATAAAACCCCAGGGACAAAACTAGCCTCAGTTGAATATAACTCACATGGTAGTCAATGTGTTAAGCATTATCCAAGTTAAAATTGACTATTTGAATGATATCTTTCAATACAGCTATTTCATTTATTTGTTCAACAAATGTTTATTTACCGGCATGCCTTTGGCACTGGAATATAATATAAAAAAGAATGATGTAGAGTTCATGCCCCTATGGAACTTACATGAATGAAAAATTATTAAATAAAAAAACTCTACAGATTAATAATAAGCATAAATAAAATATAAGAAGTCCTTTGAAGCAAGGACATAATGGAATCCAGGAACAGTTTTTATTGAACACCTGAGAGTGGAAACCTCTTTGTGTTCACTGAGGAGAGAATAAGAGGTGAGAAATTAGAGTCATTTAATCCAGGCAGCTCTCTGAGAGTTTGACTACAAATGAGATCTGTGAAATGATGAAATTTATGAGGAATGATTTGGGGGTCAATGTCGGATTTTAAGAGATGAGCCTTTCTAGAGAAAGTCCTTAAAGCCAATGGAAATAACCAGCTAGAAACTAAAGAAATAATGATGCAGAAAACTGAAGGATGACTAAGGAGTTGAGTCTCTGAGAAACTGGAGCGCACAGCTTCTAAGCACACGAGCAGAAATGGACTTCTAGAGCAGGAGGGATGCTTCATGCACTGTAGTAGGATGCAAGAAAAAAGGTTGAGTTCAAATGTGCCTAGCAGAAAGAGAAAGAGGTTCCCATCTTATAAATAAGATTTATAAATATAAAGCAGCAGCATCTGCCAAGATCCTGAATACTTGAGGAGAAGACATGAAATTGTTATCTGAGGACATGAGAAAAAAAGCCTACTAGAGAAAAACAGTAGGATTCCTAGGTATTACTTAATAGAAAATTGAGGAGAATGTTCAAAAATTCCTGTAAAAGAAGTCTGGTTGGTTGTGTGATTATTCACTTCGTGTCAAATATGGTGACTCTTGTTCTGATGTGGAGAAAGTAGATGAAGGATTCATTCAAAATTGGAGTTTTGCCAATAGTTGAAGCAATGGCCAAGGGAATGGTCAAAATGACGGAAAATGTAAGCTTAGGTTGGAAAAGAATATAAAGTCAGCCAGGGTGGGAAATAAACCATGGGAAAAGAAAACATGGATTGGATGTGCTGAAGAATCATGTAATTCTGGCAATCGTGATAAATGAGCAATTTCATCCAAGTATATAAAAAAAAAATGGTTGCAAAGTAGAAGTATCTGAAATATACAATGTGAAGCCTTCCAATTGTCTGATATATCAAATTTAGAGCATAGTCATGGGAGTGGCTAAAATTGGTTTGGGGGAAGATCGCCTCAAGGGTTAGGTAGGTAGGTGTTCTGATGCTTAATTCATCAAGTCATCAGTGACCCTGAGAACAAACAAAAAATTTTCAAAGGGAAGAAAAATTGGGAGAAAGAAATTGAAATCAGCAGTGAATGAAGAGGATTCACTAATTTGTTAGTAAAATGATAGCAATTAGGATTATGTCTTTATGGATTGATTATTAAGAAACACATAATTAATGTGGGGGGAGGGGGGCAGGGGCAATATTTGTAACCCTAACAATATTTGTACCTCCATAATATGATGAAATAAAAATAAATAAATAAATAAAAAGAAACACTGTTTTTTTGCAAGAGAGAAGAAAGTGATCATCTGTCAGCAAAAGAGACATATACACCTTACTTCATGAACCGGAAGCATCTGTATTGAGTGAAAAAAAAGGTCTCCTTTTAAGAGCAAAGCTAGGTGACACTTAGGACAAAGAAATTTTATAAGACTGTTGTGAGAAAGTGTTGAGGACATAAGAGTATGCTGGATACAAACAGAAGTTGCAGAGCATGTGCTAAAAGGTTATATATGAGAGAAAATGGAGCTCCTCATGGTGTAGATTAGGGGATGAATGGAAGTATAAGATTGTGAGACAGGCTGGAGTTAATATTTTGCTCTCTGAGATAAGAACAGAGAATCAGAACTACTAGGTAGACCTTAAATACTGCCTTTTGTATCATAGCAGCCTAAGAGGTAGATCATGAGATGACCAACGTAACTAAAGTGCTTAAGAAACTGAAGCTTTTTGGGATGCTTTGATTAATTTTTTTGGTGCTTTCAATTCAAGATATTGTGACAAACTAAATATATTTAATAAACATATAACTCTTTTGTGTTGTTTTCCCATAAGTGCATAAATATATATATATATATATATTTATTTAATTCTGAGTATACATCTGTATTTCTTTGTCAATGAGTTTAATTCTTTATTAACAATATATATACATGTTTAAATATTCTTATCTGGATATGTGTTTTATAAGGTAATGAATAGTTTTTTTTTCATATTCACTTTTATGAACGAAACCAAAGAAATGAGAAAATCTGTAATGTCCATCCTCTCATTAAGTAGATATTTAAAACATTGACATAATCTCAGCTTTCAAACTAACTTACAATGTGTATGGAATAGAAATCCTTGGCGTGTTTTCGGCCATATTAATTATGTTTTCATAGCAGCCTACTCTTTAAAGATGGTTTTAATGCCAATAAGAAAGAGCTAAATAAGCTTTTCTCCAAAATCTCAGGTTTTCCAGTCCTGTGTGATGCATTAACAAATTTTTAATGATACTCATTCAAAATCCATTTATTGATTTTCATTGTAAGATTTAAATGTTCTTATTTTTATTGTAAGTAATCTAAATTACATTCCAAATAATTGATAGTCTCACTTTTAGTCATACTGTATTAATTTTTTGAAGGCTCACTTGACTTGTCTTGATTCCATTAAATTTACACTTCATGAGCATTTATTTAACCTAATATAATTCTTATATTTCTACTCTCATCTTTGTGTTTGCTTCTTAGAATACCTGAACTGACACATCTAGTCATTTTTCTTGTGACTAGGTATAGTACTATAGTTGGATTGTATAGTTTTCCTCAGTTTTTCCTTAACTTTTCTTTAAAAAAGATGACAAATCTCAAACTTTATATCCATAGGTGAGATGTATTAAATGGCAAGCTTCATTTTCATTTCTGTAGACAGGGCACAGGCCAAGAGTCTGGCAAATTTGTTTACAAAGTCACTGACCACCTTCAGCCTGAGGAAGGAAGACCAATACCACAATTTGGGGTATACATAGGTCATGGGGGGAGATAGTGATCTTGATTTACATGGCATTGTCCCCTTAGAGTTAGCACTTCCTCCCACTCTGACTCTATAATTTTGCCCGTTCTAGAGGGCTTCATCTTGGAAAACTGAAAACCATTTCCATATCACTTCCCAGTTCCTCTTGTGCATTTGGTAAGCTATAGCTCCTCTGGCCCTGCCTCATTTCCATGGCACCTCCAACCCCACCAGCCTTAGCTCTTTATCCGCAGAACTGCTGTGGTGGCCCCTTTACTAAAGGTTCAAGCAATTTCTTACAAGTCTAATTCGAGTGGCCCTTGTGTCAGGTCCATATCATACACATCTATCTTTATGTTCCAGGGCTTCTGTGACATGAGCTGCGGGGAACTTAATTAGGTGACCTGGAAGCCTGCAGTAGCAATTGGAACCAAAAGTAAGAGAAATACAGTTTCCTCATTTTTTAAATATAATTTATTTGTTCCTTCACTTACTTCTCTACTTTCATTTTAATGATTTTTTTGGAGAAAGGGAGGAATAGTCATGTGTGCCCAGTGTCCTGAAAACAAAAACATTAATTTCAAGTTTTATGGAAATAATTTCTCTTTATTTAAAAAATTAACAATATATTATTAATAGAGTTCAGATGAGTCATATAACATTTTAAAAAGCTTGGTATAAAAAAGTTAGACAAAAGCACCAGGAACTTACAATAGATACTAAATGTACACTAAAGTATTATCATAACAACATTGTATTCAATTTTTATGATAGCAATATTGATTTCTATACCAAAGTGATTCTTGTCTGGGATTTATTTTAGTTAAATAACACAGTGTCATCCCCCACCCCCGCCCCCTTTAGGAAAGGTATTTAAAAATATAAGGGATTTTTAAAAACTTTTAAACACATTTTTATTCCCTCCATATATCATGTTCACTTTCAGCTTTCCATCTCTAATGCTAAGTAAGCTATTAGGTCTCTTGCACGAAGAAAGAATATAGATAATTCACAAGATAATTAGGACAGAGATTAGTTTTGGGTGTTATAGACAACAACGTATTTTAGTCTATTGAAAAAACATATTCTTGACACCCGGGTTTTAGTTATAGAGAAAATAATTGCCTAAGTTACTTGATTTACCATTTATATTTCAAGAGTCAGGCATAGAGGCACAAAAGTGCTTTTTAAACATATTCATTTTGGGATCGAAGTAATAAAAATATTTTATTAATACAATATTGTCCACAGAATTCATTTATATGTACATATATTTATAAATTAAAACAAAATTTTACATAACCAAACTTTATTACATGCAAATCATTCTGATATTTTCTATTCTGTTTTATTTCATCCAAAAAGAAATTAAACAGCCAAACCTTGGTTACAACCAAATGTTATTGTGACCCAATAACATTTGGAAAACATTGGACTAAATAGATCTTTATAATCTTACAGCTTTCCTAGAATAGGAAATACAGGATCTGCAGTAAAGAAAATTTAAAGCCCTCTTGTTCTAGCCAAATAGATTTTGTGAGTTAGAGGAAAGTCTGAAAGTTCAAATTCAAGGGTTCTTTTATTCCCTCTCTCATGATATGGTTATAAGGTAGGAATCCAGAATCCAGAACGACAGGGTTGAGCTCATGCACTTCAAAGTATGGAGATTTTTTTTTTTTTTTTTTATGTGTCATATGGTTGTAGAACTTAAATCACAGAGATATTAAATGACATATAAATAGTGGTAGGGCTGATATCACTCTCTTGGATTCTTAAATTAAAAGATTGCTTCTTTGCTATCACACAGAGCCACCTCCTGTAGACTTTATTTTGAAGACCATTCATTTATTTTATGCTCTTTCATATATTATTCAAGGTAAATGGCTTGATTTTAAGAAATGTGACATCAAAACAATCATATGCAAGACATTTGTATCTGGCACGTTGTCCACAGAATAAATTCAATAGGTTTAAACGTTTTAAGTCTTAAGGCGAGAACAGGAAATATTCTAGGATGAATGACTGACTTACAATGAGAAAATTGTGCAGTGTTAGCTACCAAGACTCTGGTGAGGTCATGAGGAAAAAATGGGCGCAGTGTTTAGCTACCCTAAAGTGAACAAATCTTGTGCCAGCTTGAGATGCTTATAAATTCCCTTTAAAATGTTGTGGTTAACTGCTCCAAAGAATGTGAAAGTTGATTTAAATAAGTTTCCAGAAACTGAACTGTTTATTTCAGCCTTCTACAAAAAGCTTTGATATGTAAATCAATTTGAGAACAAAGATATTTTTGCCTCTTAGTGTTTCCATCCTCTACGTGGGCTAAATGGCAACCTTGGAATAATTTCTCTTGATCTAAGAAATGGGCCTAAGTTAGATTCTGTGAAGGTCAGGGTGAGACAAAGAGATTTTAATTCAATCCAACCAAAATGAAATCGATTTGTATTACTCTCCACATATTAAATAATATGATCTGGGAACAGACATACGTTGGTTTAAATGTCTGTCACTGTGGCCTAAGTCAAGCCAATAAGCCCCTTGAAGCCTTGGTTTCATTACCTATGAAAAAGGGATAATCGTGCTTATCTTCTGGTTTGGGAGGAATTAGTAGTCAGACACATGAAGCATCTAAGCCAGTTCTGATTTAGTGTGGGCACCTAACCAATGGTAGTTAAGGATGTGGCTACTTTTGCATTCCTGATTTATTGTTATAAGGGGCAGGATAGTGGATATACTAAGAAGAGTAACACATTCTCCCTAAGAAGGGTAACACATTCTGCCTAAAGGGCAATACAAAAAATAGCTCAGAATGCAGTAAAGAAGTAAACTATTTTACAAACTGCATTTAACTGGCATATGTCAGAGAAAGGATACTGATTATTTTCTGAAACAAATTTTAAACAAATTTCAACACTTTTCAACTTTATCCTCATGTGTATTTGAAGTCTGGTACCTGATTGGTCATAAATATTTTTTTTCCCTTTTTCTGGGAAGAATAACATTTAACCAGTGCATACCAGGATAGTATTATTACTTTATATAGTTGATGTCTTTGTGTTCTGATTGGTCATTGGCTCTTCTATAGAAGTTGCTAGATGTTTCAAGTATCATGTCTACTTCCATGCAAGTTTCTGGTTGTGTTAAGACAAAAGACACAGAGATCCTTTGGCAGATGCTGAAATTATGCGAATTGTTTTCTTGGTCTGAGTACATTTTTCTTGCTTTGAATAAAAAATCTCATTTATATCTCTTCTTAAGTAAATGAATAGTGAGTACTCTCAGAATTTGACCTTTGTAAAATGGCATAGATGAATTGTATCAGACTTTATTAATCAAAAGAATAGAAATGTTTCTTCTAACCTGAAGGTTCAAGAAAGCACCTTCAAATTTGATCTTTATAGGTTTTCCTAATTCTTCCTTGTGAAGCCCTTGCCGTATGACCAACAGCTGTGTTATTTTTAAACAAACAGATTTGCACTAGGAGCACAGCACTGGCATTTTCAAACAATTAAGTTAAAACTTTGGGTAACTAGAAGGAAAATACTGTGCATGTTTAGAAATAGCATCTTTCACCACTTCTAGTCAGGCTTTAATTTTCATAGATGTCAGTAGCAATTGATTTTGTGTGCTGATTACTTATTATTTATCAACAAAACAGAAAGTGTTATGATTATTGACAATTTTTTAAGTTGATTTGTTTAAAAATTGGTGTTGAAAATACATAATCATATCTATGCTGTTAACAAATTTTTAAGTGTACAGTATAGTATTGATAATTATAAGTACAATGTTATAATGCAGCTCTCTAGAATTTTTAATTTTACATGACTGAAACTTTACATTGTACTTATTGAACATTCCCTCCCCATACCCTTTTTCCCGGCAATCACCATTCTACTTTTTGCTTTGACGAGTGTCACTATTTTAGATGCCTCATATAAGTAGAATAATACAGTATTTGTCCTTCTGGAAATGGCTTATTTTGCTTATCATAATGACCTCGGGGTTCATTCATGTTATAGCATATGATAGGATTCCTTTACTTTAATGGCTGACTAATATTTCATTGTACGTATATACTTTCCATGGTCTGAATGGTTGTATCTCTCCCAAAATTCTTATGTTGAAATCGAGACTCTAAGGTGATGGTATTAAAAGGTGGGGTGTGGGGGAGGCAATTAGATCACAAGGTCAGCGCCCTCTTGAGTGGGATTGATAACCTTATAAAAGAGGCCCAAGGGAGCTTGTTTGCCCGCTTGCACCAGCTAAAGATGCATGAGAAAGCCATTGACGAATCAGGAAATCTGTCCTCACCAGACACTAAATCTGCCAGGACCTTGATCTTGGACTTCCCAGCCTCCTGAACTGTAAGAAATAAATTTCTGTTGCTTATACGTAACCCAGTTTATGACATTTTTAAAATAGCAGCCTGAATAAATTGATACCACATATTATTAATCCGTTCATCTGTTGATGAATGTGGAGGTAGTTTCCACCTATTGGCTATTATGGATAACACTGCAATGAATATAGAAATGCAAATATCTCTTTGAGATCCTGATTTTGATTCTTTTTGATAAATACATAGGAGTGGGGTTGCTGAATCATATAGTTGTTACGTTTTTAATTTTTTGAGGAACCTCTATACTACGTTCTATAGTGGCTGAACCATTCATTACGCACTCACACCAACAGTTCACTATGGGCTCCAATTTTCCTATATCCTTGCCAAAACTTTTGTTCTCTGTACATTTGGTGTCATATCCATAAAATCTCAGCTAAGATCAATGTCATGAAGCTATTATATTACCCTATGTTTTCTTCTAGGATTTTCAAAGTTTCAGATCTTATGTTTAAGTCTTTAATCCACTTTTAGTTTATTTTTGTAAATGGTGTGAGATAAGAGTCTGTTTTCATTCTTTTAGATGTGGCTCTCCAGTTTTCCCAACACCATTTATTGAAGAGATTATACTTTCGCCACTATATACTTTTGGCAACCATGTCAATGATCAATGATGTAATATGCCTGAGTTTATTTCTGGGCTCTCTGTTCTGTTCCATTGGTTTATATGTCTGTCTTTTTGTCAGTGCCATACTGTTATAATTATTATAGATTTGTAATATGTTTTAAAATCAGGAAGTATGGGGCCTCCAGCTTTGTTCTTCTTTCTCAAGATTGTTTTGACTATCTGGTGTTCTTTTGTGATTCCTTATGAATTTTAGAATTTTTTCCCTATTTCTGTTTAAAAAAATGCCATTGGGTTTTGATAGGGATTTCATTGACTATGGATAGTTTTGGAAAGTATGAGTATGTTCATGATATTAAATCTCCCAGTCCATGAACACAGGATACCTTTCCATGTATTTGTGTCTTTAATTTCTTTCAGACTGTTTTATAGTTTTCAGTGTACAAGTCTTTCACCTCCTTGGTAAAGTTTATTCCTAAGTCTTTTATTTTTTCTGATTCTATTGTAAGTGGGTTTGTTTCTTAATTTCCTTTTTGCATTTTTGCTTATTAACATGTAGAAACACAAATGATTTTTGTGTGTTGATATTATATCCTAAAACTTACTGAATTATTTTATTAATCCTAACAATTTTTTGTGTAATCTTTAGGATTTTCTACATAATGTCATCCGTAAACAGAGTTAATTTTATTGCTTGCTTTCTGATTTGAATGCTTTTTACTTTTTTTTTTTTGTTTTTTCCCCTTAATATCTCTAGTTAGCACTTGTAATAATGTGCTAATTAGAAGTGGGGAGAGTGGCTGTCCTGGCCTTGTCCTGATGTTAGAGGAAAAGTTTTTACTTTTTCATTATTGAGTATGATGTTAGCTATGGACTTTACATATATGACCTTTGTTATGTTGAAGTAAATTTCTTTTCTTGTTAGTTTGTTGACTGTTTTTATCATGAAAGAGTATGGAATTTTATGAATACTTTTGCTGCCTCTATTGAGATGATCATGTGATTTATTATGCTAGTGTGGTGTATCACCACCATCAATTTTCATATGTTGAAACACCCTTACATCCTAGGGATAAATACAAATTAGTCATGTTGTATGACTCTACATGTGCTGCTGAATTGACTTTGCTATTATTTTGTTGAAGATTTTTGCATCTCTGTTCATCAGGGTTATTGGCCTGTAAGTTTATTTTCTTATAGTGTTTTATTGTCTGGCTCTGGTATGAGGCTGGCCTCATAGAAAAAAAAATTATATGTTTCTCTCTCCAATTTTATGGAAGAGTTTGAAAAGAATTAGCATTAATTCTTTTTTAATGCTTAGTAGACTTTACCAGTGAAGCCATCTGTACCTACATTTTTCTTTGTTGGCAGATTTTTTATTATTGATTCAATCTTCTTACTTGTTATTGATCTGTTCAGATTTTCTAATACTTCATGACTCAGTCTTGGTAGGTTGTATGTTTCTAGGAATTTATTCATTTCTTCTAAGTTATATAATTTGTTAGTGAATAGTTGTTCATAGTAGTCTCTTATGATCTTTTTTATTTTTATAGCATTAGTTGTAATAGCTCCTCTTGAGTATTTAACTTTATTAATTTAAATTTTCTTTTTTCTTAGTCTTTCAAAAATTTTTTTCAATTTTGTTGATCTTTTAAAAAATCAACTGATATTCAAAAAACTGTTATTAATTTTTTTCTATTGTTTTTTATTATCTATTTTATTTCTGCTCTGATATTTGTTATTTCTTTTCTTTTGCTAACTTTGGACTTAGTTTGTTATTCTTTTTCTAGGTTCTTGAGGTATATAGATTTATTTGAGACCTTTTTCATTATTAATGTAAGCATTTATCAATATAACTTTATCTCTCGGTACTGCTTTTTAATATCCCCTAAGTTATGGTATCTTGTGTTTTTGTTTTCATTTGTTTCTAGATATTTTCTAATTTCACTTTTGATTACTTCTTTGACTTATTGGTCATTACAACTGTGTGATTAAATAACTTCCACATATTTTTTAAATTTTCCATTGTTCCTTCTGCTAATGTCTAGTCTTATCTCATTGTGGTCAAAAATGATACTTGGTACTGGAGAACATTTATGAGATTAAACAAATAAATAAATAAGATATACTTGAAATTATTTTAATCTTCTTTAAATTGTTAAGACTTGTTCTGTGGCCTGACATGTGACCTATCTGGTAGAATGTTTCATGTGAACTTGAGAAGAATGTATATTCTGCTGCTGCTAGGTGGAATGTTCTGTATATGTCCATTAGGGCCACTGGGTCTACAGTGCTGTTTGAATCTTCTATTGTCATACTGATCTTCAGTCTGAAGGTTCTATCTGCTATTGAAAGTGGAATATTGAAAACTTCTATTGTTATTGTGTTGCTCTCTTTTTTTTTTTCCTTCTGTCTTGTCAGTTTGCTTCATGTATCTAGGTGCTTTGATGTTGAGTACATGGATATTTATAACTGTTACAGTATCTTGATCTTTTTATTATTATATTAATAGAATATCTTCTTTGTCTTTTCATTTTTTTTTTTTATTTTTGGCGACTCTGGTGGGACACGAACTTTCTTTGTCTTTTGTGACAATCTTTGTCATAAAGTTCATTTTGTCTGTTATAAATCTGACCACCCATTTCTCATTTGCATGATATACCTTTTTTTCTCTTTTCACTTGTAGTCTATGTGTGTCCTTAAGTGTAAAGTGCATCTCTTGTAGATAGCGAAAAGTTAGATTTTGTTAAACAGCATAAAGTTAGTCTGTTTATCTAACCTCTGTCATTTGATTGATGAGCTTGATTTTTTTTTTACATTTAAAGTAATTATTGATGGAAAAGGAGTTATCATTTCCATCAAATCTGATTCATGCACCATAGTTACACTATTGTAGTACTTTGTGTTTGCTTATACATTTACCATTATCAGCAAGTTTTCTACTTTTATAAGCTTTCATGTTGCTGTTTAGTGTCTTTTCATTTCAATTTGAAGGCTTCTATTTAGCACTTATTGTAAAGCAGGACTAGTATTGATGGAATCTCTCAGCTTTTGTTTAACTGGGAAAGTCTTTAGCTCTCCTTTTTTGTAGGATAATTTTGCAAGACATAGTAATCTAGGTTGACAGTTTTATTCTTTTAGCACTTTAAACTTAGTATTCTATTCCCTTCTGTCCTGCAAAGTTTCTGCTGAGAAATCCATAGTGGATTTCTCTAGTGGAGATTTTCTTGAGCGTGATAAGTCACTTTTCTCTTGTTCCTTTCAAAATTCTCTTTGCCTTTGACTTTTGATAATTTGATTATAATGTATTTTGTCACACATGTTAAATAATTAAGTAATACATAGTTGGTAAAATAAATGTCACATTTTACTTTGAAAAAGACCTAAAGCTTGCTTACAGATGTTGTTGTGGAAAAGGTTGCATCTCATGGGTTATTATGAAGTAGTAGAGGAAATGTTATCTGAAACTGTATGGAAAGTTATGACACCAGATGCGGATCAGTGTGGCTCATAACAGGTGAAGTGAAGTAGTTGATAGATGTTTGAGGTGTGTGTATTTTGTGTATTATTGTGCAGCTGAGTTGAACTGAGGGCAGTTTTCTGTGTTCACCTAATGTTTCTCAAAGATGAAAGTGCATGTAAGTAAATGTGAGATTTCTGTTATGCTCAAATTGTTCCTTAATATGTCAATTGTCTTAGAACAAAATCTCTTTTCAAAACAAGCATTACAGCAGAACAGCTATAATTATTCCATCCATTATATTTCTGAAAAGTGAACACTTTAAATAGTTCTACATTGAATCCCATTTCTGATGTTCTGAGAAATTGCACTGGTCTTATAGAATACTCAGCACTCAGGCTTTGGCTTAGATGGATTTAAGTTTGAATCGTAATTTTCTCTGTCTGATTTTAAATAATTATCCTTGACCTTTTTAAGCTATATTTTCTAATCTATAAAATAAATATTAAGATTCTACCTCATAGGTTAATATAAAGATTAAAAGATAAAATGTATACAAATTCCTTAGAGAGTAACTTTCACGTATAAAGTACTCAAGAATGATAGTTGCTCTGCATGTTTTTGAAAAATATATTGTATTATATACATGCTTAGTTTATTGCTATTTGTAATATTATTTGAATGGACATTTCAGTGAAAGTTTTTATAATGAATCTTTTTAAAGTTCATGTATATATTATATATATATATATTTATTTCTTATACACATATATATTTTTACAATTAAACATACCTAATTTTAGGGTATATACCTAGTATGTAGTCTCGCCACGCATTAATGAATACTCTGTATTTTTGTTTTGGAGGTTTTTCTTCTATTTCCCTCTATTTTCTGCTTTTTCTTTCTTTTCTTTCCTTTTTTCTTTTTTGCTGGAAGTATGCAATAATTTTTGGGTGGGTGCAAATTGTGGTTATTATAATATCATATTCATAAAATTGCTGTCTTTAACATCATGGAGGTGAATGAAGAAATTTTCTTTAAAGAAGCGGTTATAAAACTAATCCTGAGTGGGCAACTTAAGGAATGCTTAAATTATTTTGGGTATCCATCTTCATAGGTCTGATGATGATCTCAGAAAAAGAGGAAAATCAACGTTAGAATGTGACATTACAGGGGAGGACAAGAATGGTTGAAATATGAGCTTTATTATTTCCCCAAGAAGAGGTAAAGTTTCCTCTGAGAATTGCTCTAATATGACAGAAAGCATGTTATCTGCTATATGTAGATAGATAAACCTCTGACAAGTTTAAGTAGTTGTGAAGTTGATATCATATCTATTTTTTCCTTCCTTTCTTCCTTCTCTCCTCCTTCCCTCCTTCTTCCTTCCTTCCCTCCTTCCTTTTTCTTTCTTTCTTTCTCTCTCCTTCCTTCCTTCCTTCCTTCCTTCCTTCCTTCCTTCCTTCCTTCCTTCCTTCCTTCTTTCTTTCTTTCTTTCTTTCTTTCTTTCTTTCTTTCTTTCTTTCTTTCTTTCCTTCTTTCTTTCTTTCTTTTTCTTTCTTCTTTCTTTCTTGTTCTTTCTTTTCTTTCTAATGAATTTTTGTTCCATTCAAGTAATCTGCTAGAAAGCAGCAATGTCAATGTGAAAACATACTGTCCATGAACATAGGTCTTATTGTCTTATAGAGGGAACAAATATATGTCAAGAAGTCATAATTATTATAATCTGAATGTGAAGTGCAATAACAGAAGTATATTCATTACACTAATGTGGCACAGAAGAGATAATAAATAATGTGATTGGAATAGTCAAAAAAGATTTTTAAAAGTATATCTTTTATTACATATGCTTGTAAAAGATGCACAAAAGACAGAAGGAGTAGAAAATAATTATGTAGAGGTGTCAGCATGTCACAGCATGGTGAATCAGCTGTTTCCTATTGCTGAAGAGCCAGTGTGGAGAGTGGAAGGTGAGGCTGGAGTGGGAGCTCAGCCATCTCCTGAAGGGTTGATGAAGGTGCACCAGCTTTTCTTATTGCAGTTTATTCCATGTAGATTAGAATACCACACTTTGAAAATTACATTTATGCATGGCAGAATTGCATGGAGAAGAAATGTTGGGAATATTTTGTATTTTTTAAAAAATGAAATGGTGAAAACTAAATTCTGAAAGTGGAAGGAATCAGTTAGGCATATTAGTAATATGGTGCATCATGGAGGCATTTCCAAAGGACCTAAAAAAAAAGTGAAACTCAGTATCGAGGTCAAGTTTTCTAAGCCAAAACCCAGAATTCACTTATTTGGGGGACTTTTTGTTAAATTTAGCATCCTTAAGATTGTCTGATACCCAAACACTTGATTCTTTCTGTTCATGACCAATAGTAGATTGGTTTGATTCCTTTATTCTTCTTGGCCCCCAACCTATCTGCCTTTTCTTCTCTTTTCTTTTTTCCTAAGCCTGTCTTCTCTGTTCGTATGTAAATATTCAGAGACTTCACCAATATTGCAAAATAATAAAAGAAAACCTTTACATGACCCTGGTGACTATTTCATGTACCATGTAATTTCTCTCCTTCATTCCACTATTCCACTGCCATTTTTTTTCTTTCTTTCTTTCTTTTTTCTTTTTTCTTTTTTTTTTTTTTTTTTTTTTGCAATTAATCACTCTCACTGTATCTAACTCCTCCTATCCATCCAGGGCCTCTTTTAAACTCCTTCTGTCTTCATTGTAGGCCCATCATTCTTCTGAAACAGATCCTTCAGAGACCTCAAGTGGCTTTCTTCTTGCTAATTCCAGTGACCTTTCTCCCCCTTCGTATTCTTAATCTCTGATGTATTTCACATCATTTAGCCATACTTCTTCCTTGACATCTCTAACACTGCTATATATTGGATTTCATTATTCCCCTCTGACCATTGGCTTAGTTTTAACACTGTCTCTTCTTGACAAACCTGCTCTATACTTCAAAGTCCATCCATTTCATATGTCCAAATGTTTCCAATATACAGTTGGCCCTCTGCATTCATGAGTTTCACATTTGAAGATTCAACCAACTGCAGATAAAATATATTCAGAAAAAAATGAATGGCTGCGTCTGTACTGAACATATACAGACTTTTTTTCATGTAATCATTCCCTAAATAATATAGTACAGCAAATATTTACATAAAGTTTATATTGTATTAGGTACTTAGTGGCAAATACTCTGCCGTTTTATGTAAGGGACTTGAACATCTATAGATTTTGAAATCCATGGGGGTCCTGAAACCAATCCTCTGTGGATACCGAGGGGCCAACTAGGTGGTTAAATCCCAAAAGTGGGATTATTAGATGAAATTTTGATATTGAATGAATATTCAATTTTTTTGTAAAATATTTTAAAATGTAAAGGTCCTAGTAAAGTATTTGTGAATTTAAGTAAGGAAAAATAGCTTATCTTATTATAAATATCAGCTATCAAGTATAAAATACTTTGCAAGATTGTTAGGGGCATTACATTGTCTCAGCTAATATTTCCCAAATGATTAAGCAAATGTTTAGTGCATAGTTGGTTCATTAATATTCAAGTGTTAATAACTAATTTTTGTTAATTACATGTGTATATAATTAGAAATGATACAAAACTCTTGTCCTTCATTTTTAATTAAACATCTTTTTCTTTTTATAATATCCAGTGTACAATCAAAAACTATTCAACACATGAAAAGCCAACAAAATGTCACCCATTCTCAAGAGAATAGACAAGTCAATGGAGATCAAATCAAGATGGTGAAGGAAAAAAAAAAAAAACAGATGGTGAAATTAGAAGATTTGGATTTTTTTATCCTCTATTATTTTTTATTTATTTTATTTCATTTTTATATTTCAGCATATTATGGGGGTACACATGTTTAGGTTACATATATTGCCTTGGCACCACCCAAGTCAGAGCTTCAAGCATGTCTATCCCCCAGATAGTGTCCACCGCATCCATTAGGTATGAATATATCCATCCCTTCCTCCTCCGTCCCACCTGCCCAACACCCGATGAATGTTACTACTATATGTGCACTTGAGTGTTGGTCAGTTAATACAAATTTGATGGAGAGTACATGTGGTGCTTGTTTTTCCATTTCTTGGGATACTTCACTTAGAAGAATGGGATTTTGAACCCCTAAGCTCAATCACAGCTTGTGTATATATTCTCTTCCCTCTGGTCTGAACAAATCTGTATATGGAAATCAGTATTTTTCTTTGTGTTTTTTTTTTTCAAAAATACCATCATACAATTTCTATGAATAGTAGACTTGACCGAGTGATTGGAGATGTAAAGGCATTTTACATAACTTAAAATTGAATATCCTTATTTTTAAAAGTTTAGAAACATGTCACTGTGATTTTTTAATGGCCAACTTACCCTTCAATTACAAGCCTCTTGCCATGTGGCTCACCACCTCCATTTTTTTTTTTTTTTCTTTCAGAGGACTTTTACTGAAACTCTGTCACTTCACTGTATTATGAAAGGCAATATATCTTTCTGCTCATTACTCAAATCTGGGGTGACTACACACTCAAAACTCGTTAATATATAGTACTGACTACATGCCATGTACTCTAGGTCTCACCTTTTTCCCACCAGCCTTTGAAATTTCACTCCTTTCAATCTCTTCCATTTCCAACACTCTATGTAATTGAAAATGAACTATATAATTATTTTATATGACATTATATATGATGGCAACTTTCTCACTTCCTTTTTCTCAATGAACCACTTGTACATCTAAAGCAATCCATTTATTTGGTATTTCTTAAAATGCAGTATGTATTTGCTTGTATACATATGTCCCTCCTTGTCTGAAAGGAATCAATGATGTGTCTATCCAAATTTTATTCAACTTTCAAGCTTGACCAAATTTCACATTCTACATGAAATCATCCAAATTAGTCTAACCCACTTTGATTTATTTTCCTGTAAATTTTCTCTGAAAATTTACAGCCTTTCAATTCTAATTTTTGAAAGTTATTTCCTAAATATGGATACTCTATCCCCAACCAAACTGTAAGCTCTCTGAGAACTAATACTAATTACTATGTTTAGTACATGTATGTGAATATTCCCAAAATATTGATGGCATTATTGTTGCAAAGTAAATTTCTGGGACTTCCTGGCTTGTGTAGATCCAAGTACTCCCCTGACACTTTCTTTAATTAGACTTAATTTTCAAAAGGCAGCTGCAAGCAGCATTTAAAAATGTCTAATGAAAAATTGAAGTCTAAATTTTTGAAAATGAAAGGCCGTTGTTCCTGAGAAACACAATACTTTTATTTCAGTTCTATCCGAAACTGGTAATCTTTAGCAGTTGGAAAATTTGTCTTTCTGATATTAAATTTTCAATTCCCACCTAACAGGAATGATATATGAATGAATTTTAACAACACACTCTCATTTTTGTCATATATACAAAAGCATCAGAATGATTCATAAGAATGAATTATGGAACTGCATGCCACCATTAATGCTTTTCTTTCTCACACCCATGCAGTTTAGAACATTTTGACTCAATTAACTCTGCAAGGGCAAAATTCAAGTTTTTTCCTCTCACTGAATCACATTTTAATAATTCTATTGTCATTACTCTATAAAGTATAAACTTTATGTATCCTGCTGTAGTTAGTACTAAGAAAGTAACAGAGTTTGGGTGGCATTCAGGCTTTGACCTAGATTAGATTACCAATTAATGGAGCGGGAAAGTCAGTCTACAGATGAGATAAAAACATAGAAAACACAAACATTGTGAACAACTGAAGGAGAAAAATGTCCCATCTTTGAAAATGATTAGACACATGGTCATGGATAAATCACTTACTATCCTGAAGCTAAATTATCTTCTTTCGCAAAATCAAAAAAAAAAAAGAAAAGAAAATGATAATACCTTCCAGCATGTGAACTTGAAAATAATATCTATACAGCTACTATTATAATAGTTGGTACAAGAGAAATTCTCCCATGTTTTGATTATTCCCCTATTCTCCTTTATTATTAAAATTATTCTCCCTTGCTTTTAAATTTTATAATTCTACTTCTATTAATATTTAAATTATACTGAAAATTTAGAATATACATAGAATTGTAATAAACTGAGCTTTAAAATAAGCTTGGCTGTATTGGTGAAGCAATGACTTTGTTTTCTCTATGATGCTGTTCCCATAAACTCGTATTAAAATATGCAGAAAACTAAGATTAGGACATAGAATGAGTAGAGTAATCAAAAGAGACTTTCTAAGGAAGTTGGGTTTTTAAACAATATTCTTAGAAACTATAAAATCAGTGCTATTTAATATCTCCTAATGACTCTTTGTTTCTTGCTCTGTTGCATGTCCCAGATGAATGCGAACTGTAAGCATGTGACCCCATAAATGCAAGTTCTTGCCTATAAAACCAAGACAATTTAACTGTTCATGATGATTCGTCTTCCTGCATATAACCATTTAGACATGGTTCAAACTTTGACCGTAAGATACAATTTTGGTGTTTTACAACCTCATCTTATTTCAAAGAAACTTTTTTTTATTTCAAAATATTAAGGGGATACAAATTATTTTGTTATGTGAATACTTTGTATAATACTTAAGTCAGGGGTTTTGGTGTGCCCTTCACCAGTGCAATGTTCATTGTACCCAAAAGGCAAGCTTTTATTCCTCACCTTCCTCTCCCCTCACCTCTTCCTGATTTCCAGTGTCCTTTGTGTCCTTTGTGCTCATGTGTACCCATCTTTAGCTCCCACTTATTATTGAGAGCATGTGGTGTTTGGTTTTTCATCCCTGGGATACTTCACTTAGGATAGTAGTCTCCAGTTCCATCCAAGTTGCTGCAAATTACATTATTTCATTCATTTACATGAATGAGTAAGTGCTCCATGGTGTGTGTGTGTGTGTGTGTGTGTGTGTGTGTGTGTGTGTCTCATATTTTTTTCTATATCCACTCATGAATTGATGAGCTCTTAGGTTGATTTCACATCTTTGCAATTGTGAATTGTGCTGTCATATGCATTCCAGTGCAAGTGTCTTTTTTTTTTTTTAAATAAAATTACTTCTTTTCCTTTGGGTAGATACTCAGCAGGGGGATTGCTGGATTGAATGGTAGCTCTACATTTAGTTCTCTCTCAAGGTAATAATTTAAAATAGTCGTATTTTGTTCCTTTGACTGAGAGGAGCAGCTTAAATATTTATCATAGCACTATTAAGATAGTGTAAAATTTATGTGAATTCTACTCTTTGAAACTTTTCTGATTGTAGAAGGGCAGAAAAAGAAAATGACTGGAGACTAACTGCTCACAACAGTTATTCTCTGGATAACATCTCTTGTGTTGACTTTTAGACATAACATTTGAATTAGGGAAATTTCAGTAGTATTAACATTGATGAAATATGGAGTACCCCAAATTAGATGACTCTAAAGGCTGAAGTTCTTTTAGATAGTAATATAAATTCTCTGTGCATTTTAAAGTAATGTCAGTCATCCTATAATTTCTTTGAATTGTCCCTCCTCCCATCCCAGGTCTAACTAAATGTTATTTACCTGTAGGCATATGTACCCAAAAGTTATATAAGTTTTTTTGTTCTTTTGAAGCATTAAAAATCAGCAAGCTACTTCATTTTATCCTTATAATCAAATACCTACTGAGCCTAGGAAAAAAACACAACAATGAAATGAAATTTTCTTGGAAATAGTACATAGAATTGGTATATAGACAGGGTCATTGAAAATCTCTTCCTAACATATATGTTAACTCTTGCTAGCTCATTCCATCATTTACTTATTCACTTCTTCAATGCTATTGAGTACTCTAAGATCAAGAACTTTTCTTAGTAAACATATAGCAATAAAAGATGTCTGAAACTTTCTCTGCCCTTGAGAAACTTGCATTCTATTAGGGAAGGAAGACATATCACAAACTAAATTTCAATATAATAAAGTAAGTGATGACTTTCTAATAAAGATTGATAGTTTTAAAATATGGAACTGCAATCCTGCCTCAAAATAAAATACATATTCTGGTAGACACTTGATTGAAGGCTTCTAGAAAGTTCCCTGCAAGACAGAAATTTGTTGTTATTACCATTTTAGAGAGTAAAACACCAGATCTAAGTTTTTCTTAGTATAGGTTGGAGTAATTGTTACAGAAATCTCTGTTGGTGGAAGTTTTGAACTGTCTTTTCCTGGATAAACAAGCACTTCATAGGTTACAGAATTGGAGTAATTCTATGCAACAATATAGCAAAGAAACAAGGCAGTAGAGAAGTGACAAAGTATTTGTGAGAAATGATAAAAAGGGAGTTAGGTCTCTGAAGAAAAACCTAGGGCTTGCAAAAATTGTCTTAAAATATTTCACTCTTTACACCTAGTGCTTGGGATCCTTTTAAAATCTACTTAATGAAGAAAAAGTAATTCAATCAAAACAATACAAAAGAAAAATTAATGCATAAATACTTAATAAGAACTTTCATAAAAAATGCTTAACTTAATTAAAAATATAGAATGGCTACAATAAAATTTTAGAGCACAAATGAAAGTTAAAGTGTTTCTAGTCTAAAACTTAAAGATTATATGTAGAAAACTTCTGCCCATATTAGTGAAGATATTTATTCTACTATGAAAACTAAGTACATAAATGGCATGCATTAAAATTGTGCTGTACCAGGAATGAAACTGGTATTGATTAAATACAAGCCATGTGTAAGAGTCAAAGTTTGGGAACTTCAATTATGCAGGCCAAAAAATATATTTTGCACAATTTTATTAATTACTTTAAATTATTGACACATACTTAAAATAACACAATTGATGAAATAAGTATGTGTTTACATACCTATGGGGTTTCAAAAAAATTAAAGACCTAAACATGTTAATGTGTAATTTGTATTGTAAAGCAAGCAGATATACTTTCAGGTATATTATATATTGACAGTTTAAATATAAACATGTCTAAATTTATAAAATAACCTCCATGTACATAAGGAGATATATATATATATATATTATAATATATACACACATACATAAAACTAATAGCTATTGTAAAATGTTTTATGTTTTATAAGTACTTACAATGTATATATAACATCATATTTTACATATTATTGATATTTTCATACAGAATATTCACATTGTACATGTGTATATATATTTCTCAATAGTATTGTTTGTATATTTCATGGGTAGCATTAGGTATTAAAACATCAAACATTCACTGCCAGTGGAATATTATAGAAAAATCCTAAATTATAGTAAGCTAGGTTAGAAATATGTTTTTAAAAATGGCCCAATTATTAACCAAGCCATTGTAATATATATTTGATTGACAATATTACTATTTATAGAAATCAGTGTGACTAAATTAGATAAGGCAACCACAAAATTAATTTAAAGCAAAAAAGGGGAATATGTATTGATTGGTAGCCCTGGACCATTATGGGTTAAAATAAAAATAGTTTAAAAATAAGCATATTACATCACTATGTATTTATACAGAGAATATACAGATATACAGAAAGATTTATGTAAAAGACTATAAATGATAGCACAATTCATAAGAATAAAAAAATTAAAATCCATCTAAATATCCAAACTAAGGGTATTAGTAGAATCTATCAGCCTGCAACTGCTTGTCAAAATACTGTTGCTATTGAATATTCTCACCTCTAAGAATATTTAGGGAAAAACAAGCACCACATATACTCACCAGCAAACTGGTATTAACTGAGCAGCAACTAAGTGGACACATAGATACCACAGTAATAGGGTATTGGGCAGGTGGGAGGGGGAGGGGGGCGGGTATATACATACATAATGAGTGAGATGTGCACCATCTGGGGGATGGGCATGCTAGAGACTCAGACTTGTGGGGGGATGGGGGAAAGGGCATTTATTGAAACCTTAAAATCTGTACCCCCATAATATGCCGAAATAAAAAAAATAAATACATAAAAAAGAAATTAATAGGCCAACTAATATATATAGAAAGAATTAGCTGGGCATGGTGGCGTGTGAAAAAAAAAAAGAAAGAACATTAAAAATATAGTATTAAATAGAAATAATATGTAATCATATTTAAAATATGCATATTTATTTCTAATGTTTTTTATAATTTCATATATAAAATATACATAGTGTTAAAGGTGATTTGAATTTTTTATTTATGTCTTTTTGGTTTTATTAATATAACCCAGTGAATATTTCCATGGAGATTTCTAATAAAAATATACCATAAGTTAAGAAAGCATGCAGAAATAATGTGAAGATTAATATATCAACTTGTATGTATACTTGTTAAACTTCTCTAGAAACATGTAGGTTAAATTAGCCACATTTGATGTTATACTATTTAGAATGTTCTCTTAAGTGCTTATGAATAATTTTTTTTTTAATTTTAAACAAACATAATTCTGAAACGATTTAAATTTTATAAAGCTGCATAGATATTTCATAATGTACTTAAACTTGCCATTAATTCTATGTGGTTCTACTTCACAGGTAATAAAGTCAAGAGCAATATTAGCCAGAGGGCTGATGTCTTCTGAAATGAATGTGTGGCAGGGCCAAAAAGCTTTTGGATACCAAATATTAAACAAGTGATTTTTAAAAACTAAAATAAAAATGAATACCATAATAATTGAAGTTTTACTCTTTTGGGCTGGTGTTTCATCATAGCTAATTTTTTTTGAGGAGAAAAACTTCATGGATCTGTTGAATTTTAGATGAAATTGTGATAATGTAGAAAAACTACAAAATTTATTATCGAAGGCTGATGTACAAAATGGTGCTCTGTCATATATTCACCATGATTAAGACTGGTTCATTGTTTATAAAACTATTTGTCTTTCTTTCTAGCTCCAAAGTTTCAATACTTGATTCACTTTCTTTCCAGTTAGTTGAAGTCAAGTGACTGAGTTCTTACCAATTCAATGTAACCAAATGTGGTAAACACAACTGGTAGAACTGGAAGATAAAAACTTCATGTTATTCTCCATTTTCTCCTACCTGTAGGTTAGTAGAACCCCAATATGGGAGCAGCCAGTGTCTTTGAGTTACCATATTTAAGAATGTAAAACAAAGAAACACATTGAAATGTTCTGTACATGAGAATAAAATACTTTCATTCTATCAAGTCATAGAAAATTTGAGGTTGTTTGTTAAAGCAGTTAGCCTACCCTAATATAGAAATAATATTTCTATATTAGTATGACTAATATAGAAATTAGTATTTTCAAGTAAGATACCCTATAATATAAACCTAAAATATGTGGCATTGATATGATTGTAGGTAGCAACCAACAGGGCTACACAAACATCTGTCTTTAAAGATGTTATGTAGACAGTGTGGCTACTGAGCCTATAACTCTAGAATAAGTCATTGAAAGAATATTGATGCTATGTTTTGAAGACTATTGGCTTTCCTTTTAAGGAATAATAATACAGAGATTCTCTCAGGTGAAATGTTTTTTTTCCCCACAAGATATCAGAGAAAATGGGAGTAGTTCAGAGAATAAGAGCCTTAAAGCTTTGGAAAAGACAATTGCTTCTGGAGCCCAAATAGTAAGATGCAAGACTAATATAGGTCTTGAATCCCAAAGACCTCCCAACATTTCTCAGTTTAAAAAATGGCAATTATATGATTAAAAGCCTTTCCTTCCGAACTAGCCTTAATTTTTAAAATACCCTTAAGCTGGTCAGCATTAGCTTGGTTAAATAAATCAGATTTTATTATTATGTTTAGAATAGAAGTCTGGGTGAGGTTACTGCAACATGTACCAATTAGATCTGAAACATCTGAGGTTTTTTTTTATTTATTTCAGCGAATTATGGGGGTACAAATGTTAAGTTTATGTATACTGCCCATGATCCCCTCCCACCCGCCTGACACCCGATAAATGCTATTCCTATATGTCCACTTAAGTGTCGATCCGTTAATACCAGTTTGCTGGTGAGTACGTGTGGTGCTTGTTTTTCCATTCTTGAGATACTTCACTTAGTAGAATGGGTTCCAGCTCTATCCAGGAAAATACAAGAGGTGCTACATTGCTATTGTTTCTTAAAGCCGAATAGTACTCCATGGTATACATATACCACATTTTATTAATCCACTCATGTATTATTGATGGGCACCTGGGTTGTTTCCACACCTTTGCAATTGTGAACCATGCTGCTATAAACATCCGAGTGCAGGTGTCCTATTTGTAGAGTGTCATTTGATCTTTTGGGTAGATGCCCAGTAGAGGAATTGCAGGATCAAATGGTAGATCTACTTATATCACTTTAAGGTATCTCTATATTGCTTTCCACAGAGGCTGAACCAGTTTGTAGTCCCACCAGCAGTGTAGGAGTGTTCCTATCTCTCCACATCCATGCCAACATTTATTGTTTGGGGACTTTTTGACAGACTTTAACATTAGGTATGAAACTATTAGAATTCTAGAGGAAAACATTGGAAATACTCTTCTAGACATTGGCCTAGGCAAATAATTTATGAAGAAGACCCCCAAAGGAAATCACAGCAGCAACAAAAATAAATAAATGGGACCTGACCAAATTAAAAAGCTCTGCACAGCCAAAGAAACTTCCAAGAGACCAAACAGGCAACCCAAAGAATGGAAGAAAATTTTTGCAAGCTACACATCCAATAAAGGGCTGATAACTAGAATCTATTTAGAACTCAGGAAAATCAGCAAGAAAAAAATCAAACAACCCTATCAAAAAGTGGGCAAAGGACATGAACAGAAATTTTTCAAAAGAAGACAGAATAAAGGCCAACAAACATATGAAAAAATGCTCAACATCTCTAATCATCAGGGAAATGCAAATCAAAACTGCAATGAGATATCACTTATCTCTAGTAAGAATGGCCTTCATCAAAAAGTCCCCAAACATCTCAGGTTTTTGAAGGAACTGTATATCAAAAAGCCATGAACTTTGGCCTCCTATACTCCCCTAAACATCATCTAGTTGTTTGAGCATTAAGACAATCTTTAAGTTCCAAAAATGTCAGAGGCTAGAAGTAGGATTGATAAACACTATAGACCCCAAGTAGGGTTTCTTCCCAAATACCCATTTTACATATGGTTATAGATGATTTTACCATATGCAGTTGACTCTTGAACACCTCAACTATTAGGGGCATCAACCCCCTTGACAGAGGAAAATCTGTGTATAACTTTCTACTCTTCAAAAACTTAACTAGCCTACTGTTGACCAGAAACCTTACTGGTGATATAAATAGTTAACTAGCACATATTTTGTATGTTATATGTATTATATATACTGTATTCTTAGAATAAAGTAAGAGAGAGAAAAGAAAATGTTATTAAGAGCATCACAAGGAAGAGAAAATATATTTACTATTCATTAAATGGAAGTAGATCATCATAAAGGTCTTCATCCTCATCATCTTTACATTGAGTAGGCTGAGGAACAGGATGAAAAGGAGGGGTTGGTCTTGCTATTTCAAGGGTAGCAGAAGTAGAAAAGACAGAGGAAGTTGAAAGAGAGGCGAGAGAAGCAGGAACACTTACTCGGTGTACCTTATCAGAAAACATATAAGTGGACCCATGCAGTTCAGATCTGTGTTACTCAAGGGTCGATTATATTTTATTGCCCAACCAATGATGCTTTGAAGAATAGAAAGGCATGCAATTGTTAATAATTAAGAGACATCAAATGTATACCAGGATTTTCTGAGCAATCCTCAGTCATTGAGAATAATGAAAAATTCCCCAGAGGGAAGAGCCAAGGACTATTAAGAACAAGAGACAATGAAATGTCTCTTGAGAGCAGAATCTGGTCTAAATTTCCATATACCTTGGGTGGAGAACCTCTCTAATGATGAACCAGGGATCTCAGACTTGATATGGACCAATTCCTGATTCCTGTTTTTTTCTCATATTCTTTGTTTTGCTAAATGAGGAAGCTCAATGACTTATTATTTCCCTATTCTGATATTATATTAATATATTAGGTGTTGGTGAGTGGGAGATAATGTCTTTTCAGTTCATATGTCATTACACCGTGAGGATCTACTGAGGGCTATGCATTCCCTGTAGATCATGGACTTTTAACTGGATATACAATAACTAAATGGGGTTTTAAGTTGGCTCTCTTGGGAAGAAGATGTATATATTTTATATTGTGGGGATGAGTACAATGGATATTTTATTTCCTAAGGTGCATTGGATATTTTTCACTTTCCTACTGGGCTTGAGCTAACACACATGTTCCTTCTTCCCTTCTCTTGTGTGACTGACTCTTGGCTAATGGATTGGGAGTGGGAGTGATGGTCACCACCTTAGGCCTGGCTTATACAAATACCTTCATGATTTCTCCATTCTCTTTTTCTCCTTTTGTCCAGCTGGTTGCAGAGATCCAGAATAGAATTACAAGGCCCTAGGGTATGATAAATTCACAAATGGAAGGAGCCAGGGTCTTTGAATCACCATCAAACACCAGTACTTACGTGTTACGTGAGTGAGAACTAAGCCTCTGTTGTGTTAAGCTTCTGCAATTTGTTCATAAGAACAGTTAACTGAGCCCACCAAATAGATTGGCTCAATGATGCACACAATCCACTCTGGCACTCAGTTTTAGGTTAGTCACCTATAGGGTAAGGATAAATATATTACCCATAAGTGATATAATTGACATGAAAATTATGTGTAAAACTGTTAAAGTAAAAATCAAAGAAGCAAAGAAAAGCGAGCAATAAAATGAGAGAGCGGGAGGCATATTACCAAAGGGTATAGTGATAAATGCAAAAGTAATAGAAAACAAGGATTCTTAACCTATTGCTGAAGATGGTTCTGGAGCTTGTTAGGAAGGTAAGTACGTTGACAAATGAGCCTAGTAATTGATTTCCCTGGCCCAGTAATGAATTATTTTTCTATCAAAATCGAGTGGTTTTATTTTTATTTCCATGATGTGCTGGATTGTTTGTGGTTCCCCACAACTTTCCTATTGAATTAGGAACGACTACGGTTGAATAAAATTGAAAGAGAAAGCTTTGTGCTTGACTAAATGAATGATCATACATGGGAATAAGAGTTGGATTAGGGGTAAAGAGAGAGGAGAAACAGAAATGTCTGCATCTCTCTAACTGGAGGAAAACAATAATAGAGCCTATGCTAATTAGCATGGGGAATTTATGCAGAAGTGTGGATGTGTGTACAGCTCTTTTGACGGTTGAGTGGGACTCTATCCAATTTCCTGTTTCAATGACTGTCAGTTGATTTTCTACCATAGTCCTGGCACAGAGTAGGGAAATTGTAGCATCTCAATAAGTTAAAGTAGGGAGAAAAAAATAAAGTTTGTTACTCCGTGTTAATGGTTTGATGATTATGATTCAATCTTTTTTTTTCACATTTAAAAGAAAGACACATTAATATTTATGTCCCCACTTAGATTATTGTCACTCTTTTGCAGGTAAGATTTTAGCCCTTAAATTTTTTTTTTCTATCGCACATAACATAGGGTATAAATCAATAAGACATCTTTAATAGATCTGGAGGTGCTCTAGTAATCTACTCAAATTTAAACAAGTATTAATTTTGAAAGACTGTTTTTATTATGGCTTACTTGTAGGCACATTGTGAGAGGTGGCCAAAGGCAATTAGGAAATTGGATGTACCCTGAAATGAGGATACTAGTTCTCGAGATGATCCAGTGAAGGAAGTTTCTACCTTAACTCTATGTTTAAGCCTTCCCATCATCTCCCATTTCTCTTACTTGGGTTACCTTCCCTTCTATCCCATGTCTGGCAATTGCTTATAGCAGTTACTGTTAATCCTCCCCATCTACTTAAATCATTTTTCCCTTAGAGCTCTCTTCCATAATTAGTGTATCTAATTGCTCCTCATTCATTCGTTTATTTAGTCATCCTTTCATTTATTCATTTATGGGTATGTCTGGAGCCTCTTCTGATCGCTTTAGCTAATCTAACAAATTATGGATTTTATCAGACTAAATTCATGTATTTGGCTACTTGTTTTCTGCCCTAGTTTTCGGGAACTAAGCAGTGGTTTAATTAGCCCCTCCCATTCTTTCTTGATGTTTTCATACACAAGTATTGACATGACGCATGTTAACTGCAAGGAAAAGGATTCCCTGCATTGTAATTTTTGTATTTATTAGATAGGCAGTTTAAAGAGGGGAGAGAGATCCTTTCCTAACATTTGTAATCGTAAGTGATTAAATGGAGAGGAACTTCTGCTTCTTTATACAGGAGTTATAAATATACAAGGACTTACATCAGATGTACAAGGATTGTATCTCAAAGAATAATATGCTACCCAAAAAAAAATATAACGACTATTAGCTGAATACTTACTCTACAATGGCAATATGTAAATGCTTTATATGAGTTTTTCATTTAGTCTTCACGATAACAGATGAGGAGAGTCTCTATTATTGTTCCCATTTTATGGATGAGAAACACTGAGGCAGAGAAAAGTCAAGTAGCTGGTGAGTGGTGGAGAGGAGCTTCGGCTCCAGATTTGTCTGACTCCAACTGCTCACACCATACTAGTTTCCTCAATGCACAACAGGTGATATGTTTATATTGTTTTACAGTTTACAAGGTACCTTTCTACCTATTCTTTAATTAAATTCACATAGTAATTCTGTGAGCAAAATACTATTGTTCTTCCCATTTTATATCTGAGGAAATTGAGGGCCTATTGTGTAATTTCACCCAAAGGACTATAGCCCCATATTGGAGACTGGGATTTGAACCTGAGTGTGAGATGATATTTTGTCTTCATTTCTCTGCCTCCCAGTCATAACTACACAGAGAATTTCTAATCAGCTCATATACATGCGCACATGTATCTGTTCCCAGGGGCCTTATTCAAATAAAACTTTTTCATCATTACATAAGTAGTGAATGCAAACACCAAGCTAATGAGATTTGAACTGAGAACAAACATCAGGGTAGCTATATATTCTGTCTCAATAAAAGCAACACGGGAATTACAAGAGGTCCTGCCCAGGAACTTCAAAGGAAATATGCTGTCCCTATTAAGAGCTTTTAATGCAAACTTATCCGAACCAGAATGCCTGCTATGGGAATTTTCTATGCCACACTTGTGCACATCATTTCCCACTGGTCAATCTGAGACATAGAAAAAAAAAAAATAATGGAAATTTCAGGTGTTAAATTAGCCACCCTGGGGCACATCTACATAGTCCCTTGAATGCAGTAAAGAAAATATATGGAATGTGACAAAGAAAATTAATTAAAATGGGCAATAAAGACTGCCAAGTTCAAACAAATTGTGGCCCCTAGCACATACCAATTCTGTACCTGCAGGCCAGACTTCATGAAATCCAGACAACTTAAAGCATGTTTTTATACTTTAATGGGAAAGGAGGTTTTCATGTTTCTTAGCTATTCGGAAATTTGTACTGACCACCTTGCATTTGAGAATTCTAAAAAGGAAAATTTGCTGAAGTCATATAGTTCTTTCTTCAACAAAACAGCCAAATGTTCAATTTAATTTTATTTTGGGAGTTTTCAATAACAAATATATAAGTTATTCACAAATAAAATTTTACCTGTTGTCCAATTGTGTTTATTTATTCAATAATAATTTCAATATTATTCCAGGTTTCTATTTTTTTAGTATCCTTCTGTTACTGTTATTTTAATCATTTTTTTTTTCTTTCTTCGGTATTGCCATATCTATCTGTCAGCAATGGCCAGAGAATCCTTCTTTGATTTTCTATTGGTGAATACTTAAACACACTTTCTATGGGGTTTCCCCTCTTAGGTAGAAACATACTATCCCTTTATCATTTCTTTACATACATATTTTGGTAATATGCAGTAGTAATGTGGACAGCAGAACTTCATGTCAATCCCATATTTTTCATAGTCTTTTATCTTATTTTAAACTCCTCACAAGTTTCCTTTACTCATTTTGGGACGTGCCTGCCCTCTGTTCTAAACTTCCTAGTTAGACTTACCTGACAGTTCTCCAGCTAAGGTTTCTTTCACTCTGTTGGGGAAGAAGTTATCATGGAACTGTCACTTTCAAGACTTGCTGTACATGAGTGAAGACAAATTTATATCAATCAAAGTGACATGTTTGCAGAGCCAAATAAACTGAAACATCCATATAATTGATGGCTTTTTATATTTGGTGATAAACAGACATTTTAATTAAGTTTGGGGTTGAAGCTTTTAAAAACTTCTCCCTGAATTTTATCACCTACAACAAATAGGGCCTTGGATGAAGGAAGAGATAAATGGCATAACATATCGTATACATATACATGAATTAAGGATGCAGGTATTTACACCATTTAAGTGAGATGAGGCCATGAAATAAAAAAAAAAAAAAAAAAAAAAAAAAAAAAAAAAACCAAGAAGGTTCCATAAACTCATGAAAGGTATCTGCAGAAAGCCTAGCAGTAAAGA
Source organism: Mirza zaza (assembly GCA_008750895.1). Taxonomy (NCBI): domain Eukaryota; kingdom Metazoa; phylum Chordata; class Mammalia; order Primates; family Cheirogaleidae; genus Mirza; species Mirza zaza. Next base: position 113,987 of record VSMD01031960.1, on the reverse strand, counting down.
TCTTTTTTTTTCTTTTTTTCTCACTTTCTCAAGCCCGAACTCACAGACTATTATAGGCACAGATATCATAGTAATGAGAAATGAGAAGTAATTCCCCTAAATACAGTAGTCCATCCTTATCTGCAGTTTGGTTTCTGTGGTTGGTTTCAGTAACCAGTGGTCAACCATGGTCTGAAAATATTAAATGGAAAATTCCAGAAATAATTCATAGATTTCAAATTGTGGGTTTTTCTGGGTTTTTCTCACTCTGTCCTAACCTGGACATAAATCATCCTTTTGTCCCTTTGTCTACATTCTATAGAACTACCGATAATTCATTCAGGTATTGTCTTGGTTATCATATCAGTTGTGACACTATTGTAGTGCTTGTGTTCAAATCATCCTTAGTTTGCTTAATAATGGCCCCAGAGTGCAAAAGTAGTGATGCTGGCATATTATTATAATTGTTGCATTTTATTATTAGTTATTGTGAATATCTTACAGTACCTAATTTATACATTAAGCTTTATTATAGGTATATACGTATAGGAAAAAACATAATGTATATAGGGTTTGGTACTACCTGAAGTTTCAGACATGCCCTGGGGGGTCTTGGAACTTATCCCACGTAGAAAAGCCAAGACTACCAAATATAGCTTTACTGAAGCACCTACTTATGGAATATTTTGTCTTTGAACCCTTTTAAGGACATCATGTGGTATGTCGTTATTGAGTAGAGTGATTGGCCATGGTGGAACAGTGGAATGAACATGGAGAATACAGTTCTCAAGGCCTTCCTAGCCCCCCTGGCTGTAGCAGAGTTCCAACCTGTATGGCTTGCATCGGAGGCTGAAGCAGCAGAGGGTCCTTAGGACAATTTTATGAGCAACTTGCATCTTCTTGGTGAAATACACAGAAACCCCAGATCTAAGATCTAACTTTAAAGGAGACTTTAAAATTTTAAATATAGACAAATCTGTTGAACGTGTACATTCTGCTGTTTTGAGAGGCAAGTGTGGGCATAAATGATTTTTTTACAGTCTGCGGATTTATTGTGGATATGAATACAATAAAACAATCTTTTCCCCAAATCCTGGTGTATTCGTTTGCTAGGGCTGCCATAACAAAATACGACAGAGTAGGCGGCTTAAACAACAGAAATTTAATTTCTCATAGTTCTGGAGCCTAGAAGACTACAATTAAGGTGTCACCAGAGTTGGTGTTTGCTGAGGCTTTTCTCCTTGGTTTATAGATGGCCACATCTGCCTTTGTCTCCACGTGATCTTTTTTGTAGCATACAACCCTTGTGTCTCTCTGTGTACCCCAATTTCCTCTTATAAATACACCAGTCCAATTGGATTAGTGCTCACCCAAACAGCCTCATTTTAACTTCATCACTTCTTTAAAGGCACTATCTCCAAATATAGTTGCAGTCTGAGCTACTGGTGGTTGGAGCTTCAACACATAAAATTTACAGGTAAACAATTCAGTTCATAACACCTGGTATAATAGAAATGAAAGCTCACAAAGAGATGAAACTATGGACAAATAAAAATAAACATCTTATTTTTCAAAGAAAATTTCACTTCTTGAAAATTGTCACAAAAAAGGACTGTTTAGGCTGGGCATGGTGGCTCATACCTGTAATCCTAACACTCTGGGAGGCCAAGGCGGTCTTATTGCTCGAGGTCAGGAGTTCAAAATCAGCTTGAGCAAGACTCCGTCTCTACAAAAAATAGAAATAAATTAATCGACCAACTAAAAAATATATATACAAAAAATCAGCCTGGCATGGCAGCACGTGTCTGTAGTCCCAGCTACTCAGGAGGCTGAGGCAGTAGAATCACTTGAGCCCAAGAATTTGAGGTTGCTGTGAGCTAAGCTGATGCCATGTCACTCACTCTAGCCTGGGCAACAAAGTGAGACTCTGTCTCAAAAAAAAAAAGACTGTTTAGAACATGATCAATCCTCACGATTATTCTGTGTCATTAGAATATTTCATGTTTTTATATAATATTTTCCAGTTACAAAGCACTTTCTTATTCATTGTTTAATTTTAGCCTTGAAATAACCTTGTCAGTGCTGATATTGATATGTAGGATTTTTTGATTGTTTGTGTTGGATGAACCAGATTGTCAGAGAGATTTAGTTGAAGATCTCTCTTTAGAAGATGCATTTGTCTCCCCCTGTTCTTGCTGGCATTCTGCTAGTTTTACTCTTTTTATTTGGCACCAAGGATTTTCACCCTGATGATTTTTGTGAAATGGATGCCAACTTTTTCCATAAATCAGAAACATTATATTGATACCTGCTATGTTTAAGACACTATGTTACATGTTAAGAAAGCAATTCTCTGTATTGTTGGGTATAAGAGTTTAATCCTAATTTATATTACTTTTAGTAGTATGATTTAGGAGTTTCATTTTATTCATGATATCAGTCTGATATCAAGATTTCTAATTCCACCTGTCACTTTAAATGTAAATCACACACACAAAAAAATATATACACAGAGAAGTACACTGTATTGGATCTATCTCCCAGGCAGGGAAAAGCTATTTTTCACTTCCTTTTTTAGGCACATCTAGAGGCTAGTATAGAGATAAAATATAAATTTCCGTTAAGTTGCACAAACATATGTCTCAGCAAAAAAAATGAATAATTTATTCTTTCAATGAGGCGCATCTAAAAAGCTCAAAAGGCTGATTTGTGTTGCTTTCTCTGTAGTAAAGGATGTGCTACTTCTCTACATTTCAGTTTTGTTATCAGTATAGTAGATATTGATACTGTATTTGAGTATCTATGTATATTTGAGTATTTTTATCTGGAGGTAATATTATTTGAGAATTCCCCAACATAAGGAACAAGGAGTACTCAAGATATCTATAACTAGATTTGTGTTTATATTTTCAGTAACACATCTCTGTCATTCTCATCTGTGACTCTTCCTACTAACTTTTTATGAGAATTTACATTAGATATAAAGTATGTCTTTATCAAAGGAAATCAAGAGTCTCAAAGGAATGATTACAAGGTTGAGAATTTTGGGTAGGACTAAGAGATATGGTACAAAATTGGCTTTGTTAGTGATAAATTATTATCATGGTGGAGACCAGCACTATGAAAAGGATGAGAAATAACTGGCTCAAAAAGACTCTTATAAAAATGCTTTATTTTGGGTAGGTGAGTGGGGGTGTTGTGATCTGGGATAATGTAAACATTTTCAGAATTTTCTGCAATAGAATTGTTCAAAATTGTATTTTTCACTAATGGCATTCTTTATTATCTCCTAAGTTACATTTGTCTCATGACTAAATGATAATTACCTAGTAGATCACCAAAATGTTAGTGTTGTAGGTACCATAAGATATAGAGAATGCACTTATTTATTTTCAGACTAAAAATCAAGTAATGCATGCTTGCTTAAAATGTTCATTATATGACCATGCAGAGAATAAATTTAGACATTTCACCTTCACCTTGCCTCGATCTTTATCATAAGAAGTAACCGCCATTAAAAGTTTGTAAATATCCACGTCAATATATGTAACCTGAATAATATCTTACTCTCATGGCCCTGTTTTGACATGACAAGGTTGTAGTCAAAAAATATCAACTTAGCATGCAATACAAATTAAATTAAAATTTTTTGTTTTAGTCTTTCACAAAAATAGCAAATTCCATTTAAAAACTAAATAAAAAAATATCTTTCTTTTAGTCCAGGCTCACTCTTCGTGCAGCTGATTTCACATCTCTCTCATCCAAGTTCATGCTCCTGTGATTGTTTCCCAAATCCAGACCATGCTGAATTGCTCATGTCTCTCATTTCGCCTCTGACGCAGCTGCATGCTAGTGGATCAGCAGTTTCTCAGTTTTCTTTCAACTTTTCTATTGTTTCACCACTACAATTCTGTGCCTCAAAAGGGGGTCAGCACACTGAACAAGTATGCATGAATTTTTCTTCCCCAGATAGGGGAATATAAAAATTCAGAAATGAATGCATTCCTTTAAATTTTCAATGTTTTCTGCATGGACATATGTAGATGTACATGACTTATTATGTACAGTCAGTTCTCCAAATTCGTGGGTTCCACATCCATGGATTCAAGCACACTTGGATCAAACATATTATAAAAAAATAAAGTATGGTTGTGTTTGTACCAAACATGTAAAGATATTTTTTTTCTTATCATTCCCTAAATAATACGGTATAACTATTTACATAGCATTCACACTGTATTCGGTATTATAAGTAATCTAGATATGATTTAAAGTATACAAGAGGATTATGTAGGTCCTATGTAAATACTATACCATTTTATATAAGGGACTAGATTTGGGTATCCATGGGGTGTCCTGGAAACAATCCCTCATGGATACTGAGGAGCGACTGTATATCTCTAATTTTTTCTTTCTATCATCAGGTATTCACATTTTATTTGCACTGAAGAGCATCGTGTGAAAATGAAGTTCTTGAATTTAGATATAAGTAACAATACTTCAGTTTACTTAGAAACAATTTCCTTCCTTATATGCTATCAGAATTTTTCTAAAAGAGAAAAAGAAAAGAACATCTTAAAATTTCAGTCACCTTTGGGTCAGAAATGAAACATTTATATAAAAATGCAAGACCTTTAAGTGTGAAAAACTTTGGGTACCTTGCTCAGCTGATAAGTTTCTGATGAATCAACAGAAAACAGAAGTTGGCATTGAGCCAGATGTGGGATTTGTGGGGAGCAAGAGTCAAAGCAGTTTAACTAGCAATGGAGGGTTGGGAAAAAAACAAGTTCTTTGTAGTGCAAGTGCTGTGTTGTCTGGTTTGTTTAACTTTTGAAGTTGACACATCACACAGTGTTGAAATGACGTACTGAATGAACTTGAGTGCAGCGTAGAAAATACTAACAAAGCCAAGAGCTCTGCCCTTTCTCATGAGTCATCAGTGTTTTTTTTTGTTTTTTTTTTTTAAAGTGCATCACTTTGTCTGAAAGAATTTCCAAACTTGTCTGGATGTTGTGGACATGTTGTGAACAGTGCCATGTCCTCTGAGAAACTTGAAACAGTGTTTTTTAAAGCAATGTGCCAAGAATTGAGATAATGAAGACATATATTCATATTTGGACACAGTGACATCTTAATGAGACTAAAGCAGTATATTGCAGACTATTGAAAGGTTTGAGGCCTCATCACACTTAGAAGTTATTACAGAAGTTTAACATCCACCCCAGAATGAGATCACATGGAGTGAGAAGCCATGTAACACATCTGGTGTACAATCATGGAAGGAAATAGGGTTGGAACCTTCAGTGCAATGTTTCAGGTCACTGGAATATAATTTAGTTAAACTATAATTTAGTTAAGCCTATGTGGATGGATATATGGAAGTAAAGAAGGAGTAGAAAAGGAAAGAGAAGGGAAGGGAAGAAAAGAAGAAAGAGAGAAAAATTTAAGTAAACTTTAGCTGAACTTAATGAAAGTAGACTGTTTAGTGTTGCAATGAGAAACCATAAATGACCTTTACCATATGGTGACTGAGACCCGACCTAGTAAAAACTAATTGGGTAAATTAGCACGAAATTTTTATTGTATGTTTGCATTAATCTAAGGAAAGAATTTACTCTTTAGTCCCATATGCAATTATCCTTGCTTTGGAGATCCTTCTGCTCCTGGATCATGTTGTCTGTCATTGATTTTCAATTTTTATAAAAACATGGAATGTGGGTTTTAGAAGGGCTCTTCTAGATCATCAAGTCCAATTATTAAGGTAAAAATAGCCACAAGTCAAGCCTTTGTAGGTAATACTCCAAGAATGTCTAAATGGAAGCAGTCAAGAGGATGACTCCAAGAAGCTTATGGAACTCTTTTTATGTGAAGTAAGAGAAAATAAAATAAGGTCATTTACTAAAGAATAGTATTGACAGTCCTAACCTGCTTAACCAGTCTTGGAGTGCAGGTTTTGAGGCTTGAAATCTCTGTTATCACTTTTTCTGTACACTTGTTTCACGTTTGGGAACTATTAATTAAGTACAGATTAGGACAGATTATGATTAACACTTGCAGAATTGTTAGCATCATATGGATTGTGACTATCATTAGCAGAATTTTTTAACACAACTTTCTCAGGTTATATAAGAGCTTGTCCCAACCCTTAAAGCTACTATTATACTTCAAACTGGATTTGTGTGAGAGAATTTCCTGTGAATTTTTATCTGGAAAAAGTCATCTATCTAACCCTATGGATCTCTGCTAATAAACAATATGGGACATGAGCAGTTTACAAACTCATAAATGAGGTTGATTTTAAATGATAAAAATCTGGCTATAATATTTGAAGGAATAACATTAAAAATCACATGTGTTTGGGATGTCCTTCCTAGGGAATTTAATTTGGGGTCACATTTCACCCCCATTTTAATAGTTTTCTGTCTGTGACATCATTGGTCATTTTGTCAGCTTCTCCCTCCCTGGATCTTCACTTCCCAACAACCTCGGAGGGTGACTTTGGGGGTGATGTGATTGTAAGGAAGTTGGTATCACCCCTGACTTCTGGGGTGATGTGACTATATCTTCTAAAACATTCAGTTCTCTCATTGCCACTGGTGTCGGTGATAAGTTCAGGTGCAGGCATGAGATCTAAGCCAAATTAATCAGGTTGAATCTCCTTTCTTCTGTACATGCATAAAGAAGCAGACATAGTTCAGCAAAGTCTGACACATAACATAAATCCAGGATAGGATCCAGATTTAGGACGATGTGACACTGCAGAATGCAAAAGAGAGTAAAAGCACTATTTGATAATATCATTGCTCTGATACTTCCACATTCCAGTGCCAAGGAGTAGTATGAATCAGGCTATCATCTTGTTTATGCTGACAGCTAATGTCCATCTGGAATAAGCACAATATATTACTTGTGTTGGCAGTCTACTTCTCAACTCATGATCTAGGGGTTTTTAGCACATATCAGAAAGAATTTTAAAACACAAATAAAGACAAGTGACTTTAAAAATAGAAGTATAAATATAAGGACAATTTGTCACTGCGATAGTAAGGAGGTTGGTTTGACTGAAGCTAAGTGCTTGCATTGAGGGATATTAAGACTTTGTGTTAGATAGATAGAAAATAATCTTTATATATTATACATGTTGATTTCTTGTTTATTCATCTCAACTTCTTTTTCTTTTTCCACCATTGAAACCACGTTGACCAAACTGTATAATGGTAACAAAGTGGACATAGTACTGGTGTCTTATTTGTTCTTTCAACTAAGGTTCAAAAGGACATAAATGTCTTTATGACTTCACCTATTATATTAGGTCCTAATACCTGACATTTACTAAATGTCAAGTTTGGCTGAGTAATTAAGTTTTAATCTAGTGCCATATTATACAGGAAAAGAAAATATTATTTTTTATGAAATTTATATCACAGTTATTTTTTAGTGATGTGATAGCTAGAAACTATTTTTCTTCCATTCTATTCTAAGCAGTGCATATCCACCATCATTACGTTCCAATGAGGTGCTTATTTGCATGAGTACTGTGTACATCAATGACTAAGTCATGCGCACACACAAAAGATAGATAGATGATAGATAGATAGATAGATAGATAGATAGATAGATAAGCTATTTTGATAGCAATTTTATGTATCACCTTGACTGGACCACAAGGTACCCAGATATTTGGTTAAAGATCATTCTGGTGTGTGGGAGGGCATTTTTGGATGAAATTAACATTTGAGTCAGTAAAGACTGAGTAAAGACATTGCCTTCCCCAATGTAGGTAGTTCTCATCCAATTTGTTCAAGGTCTGAATAGAGAAAAGAGTTTGAATAAGAGAGAATTCCCTCTCTCTGCCTGATAATCTTTGAGCTAGAACATTGGTTTTCTCTTGCTTTCTGACTCAGACTCAGAGTGGAATTTACCTATCAGCTCTTCTGATCTCAGGCCTTCAGACTCAGATCAAAACTATGTCATTGGCTCTCCTGGGTCTCCAAATACACACAGACATGCACACACTCTTAATGGGAACATATAGAAAAGATGCAGTAAAGTAAAATATTAATACTGAAGAAGTGAGGTGCTCAAAGAACTAACTTAATAAGGGATACATAGATTTTTATCAGTGCGGTAACCACAAATATTTCTACTTTATTTCTTTAAATCTACCCTTTTTGTTATATAGGTGACCCTGAATAAACACAAAATTAGGGATGCCAACCTCCCACACAGTCAGAAATCCATCTATAACTTTTGATTCTCCTAAAACTTACCTACTAGTAGCCTATTGTTGACCAGAAACCTAACTGATAATATAAACAGTAGATTAACACATATTTATATATGTATTATATGCTGTATTCTTACAATAAAGTAGGCTAGAGAAAAAATGTTATTAAGATAAATAAAAAGGAATAGAAAGTATATTTATGATGCATTAACTAGAAGTGGATTATCATTAAGTGGAAGTAGATTATCATAAAGGTCTTCATCCTCATGGTCTTCCTATTGAGTAGGCTGAGGAGGAGGAAAAAGAGGAGAAATTGGTCTTGCTGTCTCCACGATGGCAGAGGTAGAAGAAAATTTGCATCTAAGTGGACCCACACAGTTCAAATCCATGTTGTTCAAGGGGCAACTGTATTCATCAGTATATTTTTCTTAATTTATTCATATATTTACTCATTAATCTATCCAACAATCATTCATGCTTGAGTCTCTGATGCCTACCAGGTTAAAGGCACCCAACTAAAAAGAGATTCTCTAAGGGTCCTTACCTATAGTCAAAGAAAATACAAACCCAGGAAATGAAAGATGTAGGCTCCATGTGCTCTAGGAAAAGAGGAGGGATGGCTAAAGCAGACTAGTGACTCAGGCTACATTGAGGAGAAATGAGTGCTTTAATAACACTAATGAGTTTTCTGTACTTTTTCATATATATAAATATTTTTATGTCTTCCCAACATTCTGTAGGGAAAAGCCGAGTATGTAGCATCTCTTTTGAAGTTACAATAATTTTTCTTCTATTTCTAACTTACAAATTACCTTCAAGCTTGATTTTGCTGCACCTATTCCATAATAACTAGGCAAATGTGAAGAGTCCACCACCGTGTCAGAAAGTGTTTTATTTCTGCAATTCAGAATACACTAATGCTTTCCTTGAAATCTACACTGTCTAATGATCTTTGCACCCAGACTATTGAATCCTACCTCTTTGGGGTGGAAATGTCTGCACAATTTACTGAGGCTTTAGGCAGGATTATGTTGGTCTAGCAGTTAAATAGTTATGTTAGGAATAAAAAAGTATTTAATGGTTTATTGGAAAGTCAATGGCATAATGTGTGAGGTGCCTCTTTAACAGTATACTAAAAGTGTCAGAATTTTGTGCAATTTTCCACACACAAAAATGGCATAATATTCTACAGGTGTCATGCATTTGTTTCCACTTGCTTTGCTCATTAGTAAAATATTTCAATGCACAGTCTCCTATAAATTAATCAAATCTGTCCTAATGAACTGTCAAGCTAACCAAGCAACTAGGTAGGTTCTGAAAAATATGTTAAACACTAAGAACTTATAATAATTTATTTGAAGTGCTAATATTTGCTATGATCACTTTCCACAATACAAATTCACTATGCTGATTGTTGCATTATACATTGTCCAATGTAAGTTCTTTGAGCAATGCCCCTGAAAACTAAATTCTCATTGCCTTGCACTCACTACCAACATAATAATGATTACCTAAGGGCAATCTACAATCCTTTAAGAATAGGTTGCTATTTTCTTTTAAATAGTAATGTATTTTTGTGACATGCTTCTATATTTGTGGAATGCTTCTATATTTGTGGAAACTCCATGCAGTTTCCCACACATATGCCAGCACATAAAACTTAGTGGCAAAGTACACTGACTTTCAGACTTTTCCACAATTTTTTAAAAAGTCTCTATTTTTTAAAGAAATGACCTTATCATTGTAAAAAAGTATATATCATTTTATATTTCTCATATTTTAAAAAATATATATTTTACCTTGAATGGATATATTTTTCATATATTTTAAGAGTTTTTCATTGTACAGGTTGCTACAACAAAGTACCATAGATTTGGTGGCTTATAAACAGAAATGTATTTCTCACAGTTCTGGAGGTTGGAAGTGCAAGATCAGAGTGGCAGGGTAATTAAGCTCAGGTGAGGGCCCTTTTCCAGTTTGCAGACTGCCATCTTCTCATTTTATCCTCACATGGGAGGGAGCAGAGCAGAGAGAGGAAGTAAATTCTCTAATTACTTTTTAAAGGATGCTAATCTCGTACATGAGGGCTCTACCTTCCTGAGCTCTTCTGATACACTTCACAAAAGCTCCACCTCCTAACACAATCCCACTGGTGGTAGGGTTTCAACACATGAATTTTAGGGGATACAAATATTCAGTTTATAACAGAGTTAATATGGATAAACATACATACATATCATATATGGCATGTGTATAGCCATATATATGTGTGTGTGTGTGTATTCAGACTTGAAATGTATTTTTTTATTTTGCATATAGATTTGTATCTTTATATATCAATGTGAAGCCAGATATCAAGTTTTCTATGAATCCTTTATGTAGCAGTAATAAATGGGGTGTATGTGTATGTGTGTAATTATATATACTGTATAATTTCTACTGAGCCCACAGAACAGAAAAGGCAAGACATAAATCTATGCATGTATATATGATATGCATCTGACTGTTCTTTAAGCCTAGTGGCACATAGCTTCCCTTAAGCGTTTTATCATAAGAATAATAAAGACATATCATCATTACATCTACCAATTAGTAAATTGTTAGCTATGCTATCAGTGACTGGCCATTTATCACAACTTCAGAATAAATTATTTAGAACAGTGAATGATAGTTGTGTTATTAAAAGATCATCCTGTTCTGGGGCTTCATCCTGTTCTCTCTTTTTATGGGCACACAGCCATTAAATTATAATAAATTTTCTAACAAGGGCAAATTGTAACTAAGTATTTTATTTCAGATCATGTTATAAATTTATCACTTTCTTATTTTTAAGAGAGAGAGAGGAGATCTCACTATGTCATCCAGGCTAGAGTACAGTGGCACCATTGTACCTCACTACAACCTTGAACTCCTGAGCTCAAGCAATCCTCTTGATTTGGCCTCCGAAAGTACTGGGATTACAGGTGTGAGCAACAGTGCCTAGCTGACATTAATGTTTTTTTTTAAAATTGCTAAATAGTCAAACAACGTAGATGGAAGTTAAGTGTTTTCTATTTTTATTACATGTTTTTAATTACAGTCAAAGGAATTTAAGAAGCAAACAAAGGTGCTTGAATAATTCTGTGTATGTTTATTGACACCTTATTAGAAATCAGGAAACCATAAATAGTGTTATTTTGTTTGGGTTACCTTTTCATTTCCTTTCTACTAATATTAATATTTAGAATATAAAATTATTCAAATTACAAATTTTTAAAACAACTTTCAAAACTACTTATTTTTAATCTAATTAATTAGCCTTTCCTTTTATCTTCATTAGACATTTCAAGACTTTATTGAGAATTGTGAAAATTCCCAAATTTTTCTGTCACACATAACTGAATTCATATTATGCACTGATTTCTGTCTGTAAATTTCTATGACTAAAGTGTTTGCTTTCTATCTTTATTAAATATTTATAAATCTTGGTTTCTATTATATTGCCAGCCATTTCCAGGTAAGGCTGCTAGACTGCTTCCCATTTTACTGAGAAATTTTGAGCAATCAGTGGAGTGATCTACACTCTTGGATCCCCTCATCTACCAACTTCCCTGCTTCTGTTCTGGCATGTTCCCATTGCCCTGTTTAGTTGCCTCTGTCTTTGACTAAGGCCATGCCATTTCATGAGCACCAGATGCCATTCATTCTTTTCTACCCAAGGAAATCATTTTGGCAATTCTGTATTCTTCTTTTTATTTATCGACAAATTCCATTCAATACATATTTTTCATTAGCATAGAAAATGTTTCTCCAATATTAAAAGAAATAAAAACTTAACTAAATAAAGCAAAAAAAAAAAACAAAAAACTCTTGTGACCCCCCTGATCTTCTGAATTCCATGTGATTTCTTGCCTTCTGTTGTCTCACATTGTGTAATCTATTTTTCTCTAATTTCTTCCCTACTATCTTGTTGAACCCAAACCAATAATATGGTATTTCCTCTACAACTATACTCAACTCTATCCACTTTTCCTTTTTAGGTCTTCAATAATTTCCACATAACTAAGTCCAATAGTTAATTTTTAACCCTTATACTTGGTTGAACAGAGCCTCCTAAAACTCATATCCACCCAGAACCTCAGAATGTAACCCCCTTTAGAAACAGGGTCTTTGAAGATATAATTACAAAGGTTATGTCATACTTGATTAGAGTGGACCCTAATGAAATGCCTAGTGTTTTATAAAAAGAGAAAATGAAAATACACAGAAGACACACAGAATAAAAGACCATGTGACAATGGAGGAAGAGATTGGCATTCTGCTACCATGATAAAATGCCAAGGCTACACCTGCACACACTCTCTCTCTCTTTTTGATATTTATACAACTTTATTTTGAAACAGTGGTTAACATTTTTTTAATTTCAGAATATTATGGGGGTACAACTGTTTTGGTTATATGGATTGCTTTTCTACTACTTGAGTCAAAGTTATAAGTGTGCCCATCACTCAGATAGTGTACATTGTACTTATTAGGTATGATTTCACCCACTCTCACTTGCTTGATTTCCATGGAGTTTTACTTCCATCTGTGCACATGAGTGCTGATCAGTTAGTTCTACTTTAATAGTGAGTATATGTTGTGTTTGTTTATCCTTTCTTGGGATACTTCACTTATGAGAATGATCTTCAGTTCCACCCAAATTCTTATAAAAGGTATTAATTCATATTATTTTTGACTGAGTAGTACTCCATGGTACTACCACTATTATCCCACATTTTATTAATCCACTCATGAATTGTTGGTACTTGGGTTGATTCCACATCTTTGCAATTGTGAATTGTGCTGCAATAAACATCTGCATGCAGGTGACTTTTTGATGAAAAGTCTTCCTTTCAGTAGATATCAAAGGGTCAAGTACTTAGTTAATAGAGAGGATTATAAAAAAAACATATGGGGGTTCATGGAGCCAGTTACAATAGCATGTGCCCTTGGTTGATGAGGCCTGTGGATTGATAACTAATAGTTCTTTCAACCTCTGAATTAGGCAGCTTTCTGTTTAATGTTAATTCTAAGAGGAATGCCTCTATAATGAGATTCCATCAAATTTATAAAATTTATAAAGTAAGGTTCATGAACCATTTTATGTCATGTCTGCTTTGATAATAAATAATTAACAAATAAATGGTAGAATAGTGGCAACAATTGTTCTGAAGTGTGCTAATAACTTGTAGGTAAAATAGCAAATCCTTACCCTCTCCAGACACTTACTACTCTTACCTATTAAAAATAATCAATTAATGAGTTATGCTTTGCCATGCTAATTGCTAGTCTTTGTCCCAAGCCCCCCACTCAAAAGTTATAAGGAGAACAAATTATTTAGAAGCTCAAATTGGTTTAAAGTTAATTTATTCTGATAATTTAAATAAATCATTTCTTCAGTAAATGTTTAGGTAGTCTTGGAGGTAAGGAGTTAGTCTTTGTGGATAGTCTCTCCTTTTCCTGTTTTGTTTTTTCTTTCCTGAAATGAAACATGAATATATCATGTGAGGAGAAAGTATTATAAGTTCCTGTGACATACATGAGCAACTTGCTCCTGAGTTAGAACACCCTCTGGACTCTGTATCATGCCTCTCCTTCCCCAGGGCCTGAGTTTTGCTGCTAGTATAACTCATGTTCTGTTCAGAGTCCCCTCATCCTCAGGCCTGGATGAGTTTCTTGCTTGCTGCAGACACTGCAGTGATGGCCAATTTTCCTACCCTAGCATGGCCTACCCATTTCCTACCTTACCATGGCTGGCCTGGCATGCCCTCTGCCCTCCAGGCTTCCAACCTCAGCCTCACAGTCACCTCACCCCTACACAGCAGGCTCCGTGGAAGGGCATCTGTCAATTTAACTCAACATTTTAAAAACAGGAGAAATAAGAGCGTATTGAGAAAGCAAAACCTAATAATTTTGGCCATGCTCTAGGTTGGGAGAGAGATACTCTTCCCTGCACCCTAAAACAGTGACTTCAGGCCTCAGAAACAGTACGTGCCTTTATGTGATGTTCTCTTAATCAATGAAGGCAACCTTTGCTCTTTAAACGGAAGCACAGACAGAGTAAATGCAGACATACATCTTGTTCTCTGGTGCTACTCTGAGATCTACACTTCCATGGATAATTTTGAACTAAATTAGGGAGACTTTTGATGTTTGACTTAGAACTCAACACTTTATGAAAGTCATGGAGATCCACTGAAAATTCATGGGTGAGGAATTGTCAGTAAAATTCAGAGTTTGGAAAAAATAAACCTGACATTGAGCTATAAGATGAATTATTTAGGGAGAGACTGGAAATGAGAAGAATAGTTAAGTTTGGAAGAAAGAATGAAAGGTGAGAAAAAGGGAGTAAAATGAAATATGAACATTTAAAAACCCATATTCTTCTAGATGTGAATTATAGTTAGCAGTTCTTGGGAACTTAAGAATGTCGCATCCTCTCATGTCCTTTTTTCCTGGCTCAATATTTAACAAGTACCTGTAGTACAACTGCTGTGGGAGGAGAGGAGAGAGATGAAAGTACAGAGGGATCCCAGCTTTTCATCTCAAACTGTTGTCCTAGATATCTGAGAGGAAGGGAATAGTGAGAACGATTTAATTTGGCATCACTGCTTTTATTTCAAAGGTCAAACATGAAACTAACATCCCATGACAATGTGTTGTCTACTGCCAATTTTCACTCAATTTTTTTTTTTTTTTTTTTGCACTTCTGACACTTCTTTCTGATTAGATGGCAAATACGAATTGAGCCCTTATGGTTATACATGCAGATGAGCTCAAGTAAATTAAATAATAGCTATGGGTGAGTATGTGTAATCACAAATATTTAAAATACCAAAAAGAAAGCATCATTTAAAATTACTTTTTTGATGTAACTTTGAATTTACCTAAATGGTCTGTTATTCTTATTTCATGTGATTAACCGAGGCAATAATCATTAATTCGATCAATCAACAAGATTTTAGATGCTGGGGACAGAGTAGTACATAAAACAAGATCGAAGACTATCTGAGAATTTATGTAAATATGTACACATAGCATTAAGGGATTGTATTAATTCACATAAAAATGTAACGCAAGCATCAGAGCATTATCTATGAAAAGCATCTTCCTTACGCAGTTAGGAAAATCTGGGCTCTTTGTCAGAGTAGGGTAGATCAAAGCAACCTTTTAGTTTGAAAACCTTTTCATTTCATTCCAACTTAAGAACCTGCATCGTGGAAGATATCCATCCTGGATCACCCTGCTTGGCTTCTTCATTCTATTTCTCTGTGTGTAAGAAGCCCTATGATAATGTGGAAAAAACAATAGGTGGGATTTCTAGTTCTCAATCTTCCACTCGCCAGCTTTGTAATTTTGAACTAGGCACATAAATTTAGCAGCTTTTATTCTCTAATTTGAGGGAGGGAAATGTAAGAATCAAGTGAGAAAACATTTAATTGAGAGACTGGGGAGATGTAAAGCCACTTGGCATAGTTTCAGAAGCCTAAATTTTGCTTGAATATTTGCTTAATATTATGTTTAATAACTATTAAGAAAGAGAAAATTTTGCTTGTAAAAACAAAAAAAAATGACATTTGATGAAATATAAAGGAATGAATAATTTACCTTTGTAAAATTTGAAAGACAAGAATTTGAAGAAATTTTAGCTCGGAGATATATAGGATTTCTGGAAGAGTGATAGAGCCCCTCATACCCATGTATTTGATAAAAAACAAATCTACCGTCTCCTGTTTCCATCAGTGCTCAGGTAGAAGAAACCTTCGAGAAGCACCAACAGAGCAATTAGAATAGTGCCGTGGGTATCCAGTCATAGTTATTATAATTGCTCTCAATGTTCATACTATAATAGGACTGTAGTATATTTTTTTAATCAATGAAAGTATATTTACCATATGTTTCCAATAGTGTAAAACACACCAGCTGGCACATGTTGGACATTCGACATATGTTTTTGTGATTGATTTCTACTTCGTATGTCCACGAAATGCTTATGAATCTTCTTGAATGTGTTGCCTGCTAAGACATATTATAAATGCATGAAAGACATTGTTTCCTCTTTGCTTTCCACGCCCAAACCAAAATAGTCTAGATTTTCCTTGCTTTGAATTAACAGCCAAAATGACTTCACCCTGAAAAACCTTGGGAGTAAACGCAGCCAAAACTTCAGATATGTTCACATTCATACTCACACCCAAAACAAAGAGCTTGGAAAAGTTTTACTTTGCCTATGTGTATCACTGCTATGTACCAGGAAGTGTTGCTATAGAAAGTTAAAAAATTTGTCTAATAAGTGTACTTATTCATCAACTTGAGTGACTTAAAAAAAAACTTTTATGTTTCTGTAACAGTGTAGAATATAGGTCTAGTAATATTGATTTTAGGTGACATTCTATTTGGAATTGTGTCAAAAGAGGACAGATAAAAAACTTGTTTTGCAAATAAGGGAAAATAATATTTTCTTTTCCTAGATCTTTGCTTATATGTTTTACTGAAATATTGTATAGTACTTGAAACAAATTGTCATTCCCCATCAGGAAAGCTGAAGAGTCACAAAGAAAGTGAATTGGGAACTTGAGTTTTACTACATGGGTCTCCTGAGTGTAGCATGTAGAATTTAAAGGCATAAAACAGAAGGTGACCTGCATAGAGACTTTAGCACCGTTCTATTAGAGGTCCAGTGACACATCTTTCCCCAAGATCTGGGTACCACTATGAGTTTAGTTCCTCTGTGTGTCCCCCAAACTTAGAACCATTCCTTTTATGACTTTTCCAAAAAAAACTAACAGAAGCACAGATGAAGGTAGAATTAGAATAATTGTTATAAAAACACTCTACCCTTGGTAACAGGCCAATTATTGGCTGAGAATTGGTGTCAAGTGCCAACTGAAAATCCCTATGTATTAAGCCTTTATCAATTGGTGTTTATTTATTGTGAATGGCTGATATTTAAACAAGAGACTCTAGCAGAATTGGATAGGGACTATAGAAAATAATTTACCTAAAATGAAAAAAATTCCAAAATAATAAGCACATGGGACTGTCTTTTCCCTTTGCAATTTTCATCCTCAATGTCTTTTGTCATGTTCTTGGGAGGCAGTGCGGTCTTATATTTCTATCTTCACATGTACTCCTCACTGTTTTTTTCTGATCATGAACATAATGTTTATCTTTTTCTTATTATTCTAAGACTCTATGTGCGACCTCTTTCAGGAAAGAGTATGTGTAATATTGTAGGGGCCATCATTAAAAACAGTTTAAAATCAATGAGCTTTAAATGAAAACATGTTACTTTATCTTGTAAAGTTTTAATTCCCCAGCCATTTGTCATAGTCATGCTCCTTATTTTCACTGTGACTATAGCCGTATCATTTAAATAAATAGTGCTTACTTTCTAAGCCCCTGGCATTAATATTGAGCTATTTCAAACCAACAAAAATAAACTTCTTACTTCTCATGGAATTATAATAATAGAATCACAATTTGAGATCACATCTGTTTGACAACTATTTCATACTGACTCTCAAATACCTTGTGGGTATCTTCATTTTGGATATCACATAAGCACTTACAAATAAAAATGTGGTCTCTTCCTCTTTTCCCCTTCAAACCCCTAAACATTTTGCACTATCTTTGTCACTTATCACAGAGAATAGTGCCACTACTCAATGCCATAGAATATCTGGGAGTCCTTCTAGTTTCTTCCATCATTCCTAACACTCACCTCACAGCTGCCATTCCACTAAGGGTTGAGCAGATCTCACTCACCAGGCAGACACCTCTGAGAATACAACGATAGTCAAACAAAGTTGGTTCTGTTACTCACTGAAACAAGACAGGCCTGACACCAGGAGACAACTGGGGTAACTCAATAAGAGAGTGTTAGAATGGGCTTGTTATAGGATTTGGGCTTGAGTTAGGTGATCTGAGGGAGGCTTCAAGGAAGCCAGGATTTGTTTTGGATCGAGTGCTGTGAGATAGCAAAGATAATTCGTCGACATGATATTACATCTTTATTTATCTAAGAAGAGGGAAGAACAAAAGAGGGCAAAAGCTGTAATTGGTAAAAAACAAAAACAAAACAAAACAAAAAAAAATAAGCAAATAAGGTACTCATTCAGGTTAGTTTGGAGAGTGATGTTTGGTCCTTTTTTGTGGTTCACACAGTCGTTTTAATTTTGTCTATGCGAAGATATACTTACAGAGGTATCTTCCCTTAGTCCATCACAGTCACATGTATGATGTTTTGTTCTAGAGACAATGTTCCAGCTGTTGGTACCGGGTCCTATTCTTTAGCCCACACTGGCTCTGATCAGCACTTTATCCTGATCTGTCATTCCCTCACAGACACCTCATCCCTCCAGACATACGCCACGCTCTAAGGTTGCCCGAGTGCCTGGTGTTTTATGTCTACCTGTCTCTTACATCTGTTCCCCTCTCACAGAATATGTGTCTTCTGTGTTTTTAGTTCTCTTAACTCTGTGTCATCTTTATAATCTCAGCTTAGAGCATCCTTCTGGAAACCGTCTTCTAATTGAGCCTCTTTTAAATGACGCCACACACTTCTCTTCTCTCCCCCAATACCCCCACAGCATCTGTAAGGGCATAATCTCTATGAAATTATAGGCTGTATTTATCATACTTGCAGTGCCTAACATGAAGAGTGGCCTATCAGAACAAACTTGTTGAAAGCACAAGCAAACCATCATTTATCGTATACTTGCCTCTGTGTGAAGTGAAGAGTAAGAAAGGAGGCAGAAATGAATAACTATTGCCTTCTTCTCAAGTAGCCTATATCAATTGGGAAATATTGGCTGTTATGAATTCAAAATTAGTTAGGAAAATTTAATTCAATTAAATGAACCTTAGAATTGTGGAGGGTATTTCTATGGGGAGGGAGATGCTGAAAGAGTGGATTAAAAGGGAAATCATGCGAGGCCGCTTTGCCACAATAGAATTCTTGGTCGCACATACAAAGTGACTTTCTTTTGATTTTTCAAATTCTAATTCTATGAAAACAATAGCTTCCTATATAGGAGCTAATATTAGTTTCATTCGACTTCTTAAAAAATGAAATTTTTATTCAAACATTTGATTGAACCTCACTGTCATTTGCTCCTTGGGAGTCAAGAGAATTGCCATTGTTGTGAACTGCATGCGCTAAGTTCAGGGTTATATGGAGAGAATCATGTACTTTGTAATTTAAGGCATAGGGGATCCATGTTCTCTGTGGCATCCAGCGCACTTAGAGAGAGAATTAATGGCATTGAATATGCAGCCAGATGAGAAAGAGGCACCTTGACAGAATGACACTGTGGGGAAGCTTGATAGCGTCACTCTCACGTGCTGGTGGCTGCCAGTGTAGTCTTTTCCCTGTATGAGCAGTTATAAAACTTGACAAATACAAAGGCCACTTCCATTATTTTAATCATTAGCACTGTGGCCAGTCTTAGTTGTTTCTTTTTCTTAGGATGCATGAGATAAATTTAGTGTCCCTGGCTAAGGATTTTAAAAGAAAAAAAAGAGGTTTGCAAATAGTACTACTCTGGGTAAATATTTAAATGTAGGTTGCTGTTATTATCACATTTTAGTTCATTTTCTTCTCAGAACATCTGTGTGAAGGCAGGAAAGCAAATATTATTATCCCTGGCTGACAGATGAGAAAACACATGACTAATCTGTCCAGTAGCCATGGAAGATATCACTAACAGATCATAGAGCTCCTAACTTCAGAGTTGATACAATACTACATAATTATTCTCAACAAAGTGCCCCCAGAAGCTACCCAGGTGTTCTCATCAAGGATGGATCCATTTTCCCAATAAGATATGCACAGCACTGCAGCCTCTAAAGCTCTAAGGATAATAGTTCTAAAATACTAGAACAAGTTTAAAAGTAACCAAGTACTCACTGTTCTTGGGCCCCATGCCACTTAACAGCAGTATTCTATTTTGCCTTATTAGCTATACTTCTTCTTCTTTTTGTAACGTTCTCAAGAAAAAGAAGCTGAAAGCGAAAGCGAGAAATCTCATGTCTTTGAACACAATACATGCAATATTTTGCATTCATCTAATATGTATTAATTATGAAAGTATCTATAATAAAAGTATGTGGCTCATTAGATAAATTATCATAAGTGGCTGTACTTCCTTAATTAAAATTTTTAAAACATTTCTTTTTTTTATTTTTAGAGATGAGAGTCTCGCTATGTAACCCAGGCTGGCCTCAGACTCCTGGGCTCAAGCAATCCTCTTGCTTCAGCCTACTGAGTAGCTAGGACTACAGGCACTGAACCACCACACCCGGCTTAAGGACATTTCTTAAGCAGTAAGTAGTTCAGAATATTATCACGTCTTTGAGTACTGACTCATCACACCATGTTAAAATCTGTGTTTATAGTTCCAGATAAAACAACATGCAAATTTTCCAGCAATGCTACAAAATGGCCTGAAGAAATAAGTGTTCCAGTGAGTGACAAAAACTCTTATGCATAGTCATCAATATGTCAATGAATACAGTATAAGTGTAATTCTATTTCAAAGTTGTATAGCTTAAAACGATGCAGTTCAGTTTAAGCACATTTAATTTGCTATGTATGCTTTGATTTTAAATTAATTTTAAAATTAATTTTAATTTTAAATTAAATTTTAATTAAATTAATTTTAATTTAAATTAAATTAATTTAAAATTCTTCAATGCATCAAAAATGTAATGATCAATAGGTTGTGTTATTAATATTTTCTGTATCTTTGTATTTATGATATTTGTCAGCATTTTTCAAATTTCTAAATGGTTGTGATTTCTTTTCTCATTCTAATAGTAATTATTTTTAAATCTAATTTTGTATTAAGATTTTCTAATTTTTTAAGGGCTTCCTAAATTGAGTAAGATTCAGGCTCCCCAAATTTGAACCTCTGTAAAATTCTGTGGCATCATATGTTACTTAATAATATCATATAGATGGAAATTAATTCAGAGAAACTAAACACCTAAATGATAGCATTGCTTCAATTGAAACCCATGTACACCAATGTGTTCTTTATAAATAAAGTTTTTAAACCAGTTTGTGTAGATTGAAGTGTCTGTGGAACTGAATTGATATGGTACATAGCATTGAAGATGAGCAAATTAACTCAATAAATTCTTATTAATTTGATTAATGAGAGCTGATTTAGTTTCTGAAACAAAATTCTTAATCATGTTAAGCTAAGATTCTTATCAAGTTTTAGTGTTGTTTGTATTTAATTTATAGATTTGTTTGGCTTTTATAATTGTATTAGATTCATACAATAATTACTAAACCTAATTTCATCAAGTATATGATTGAGCTACATTATCATAAGCCATATTATAAATACAGTTTTAGGCCTAATTTTGGGTATTTGCTAGGATTTTTCTATTTATTCAAGTATGGGCAAGGAAATCTGTTGACTATAAAATACAGAGTGTTAAACTGAAGGAGTTTCAAGACTAGTATTGTTCTGGTCTTGAAATTAAAGATTCCAATAATTTTGTTGTGACATAGTTGTCTCTTCATTTGGGGGGCTTAGATTAGATGTTGCCTACAGATCTCTTTTAGTTATGAATTTCTGTGAGTCTATAATCAATGAACTGCACATGTAATGATCTTAACTGCTTTTTTAACAGAGGAAGTCTGTGTCTTAGCTTCTTTCACTGATTCTATCTTGACAAATACATAGAGGTGTTAGTTCTCTAATGTGCTTTATGAATCCAGAGAAGGAAATATGGAAAATGCTAAAACATGTATTTCTCAAAGTACATTGTGTTTTGATTTCTTTTCATAGGATACAGAAAAATTATTTAAATTTAAGATTCATAAAATATTCTCTTTCTAAAAGTTTTGAAAGTTTAGCATATTTTACATTAGTCTAATCACTCTCACATTAATTATTAAAAGACTATATGCATAATTTTTGTCAAAGCATGCAGAATTACTCAAAAATTTTAGGCTAAAGTTTGTTAGCTTTGTATTCTGTTATGAAGTTTATGTTTATTTATGTTGTTTATGTCTTTATTGCATTATTCAGTTTATATAAAATGTTATTAGAAATAACTTCTAATTTACTTCTAATGTAACTTCTAATATTTAATATACCAAAATCCTTTAGCTTAGCCATCTTCAGTACAATATTTTGAAATAGTTAATGAAAATAAAAATATATAATAGTCTTTTGTAGTCCAGCCTGCTAAATTACCTGAATTATCAAGCTGGGTAATAAGTTGAAAGAGAGAATCTAAAATCCAAATATGGCTACAAAGCAATAGAACAGACTTTCTTGTGTTATTTTTTTTGAAAGTCATTTCCAAAGAGAAATTCCTAAATGCATGAATATCTGAAATAAATTTAGAAGAAATCCTGAAAATGTTTATTTCTTTAAAAAAACTTACTTTTTAAAAGCCAAATCTAAGGCCAACTTTAAAATATTCTGTGATTTGTTCAGTGAAATTCAATGCTTGATTTAATATTGTAGAGAATAGAATATCTCCTAAGGATTATTTCAAGTGGTGATAATTTAAGTTCTTGTGTGTTTTTAAAGTGGCATCACAAAATAAATAAAGAAGAATATTTGCAAAAAGAACATTAAGGGATAAGAGCCATAAAACCCAATCTGATGCTATTAGCCCCATAAAAATGCAATAATATTTAAAATATTATAATACTGACACAAAATGATAGGTCACATCAATGGAAAGCCATAAATAAGTCCACCATTTATAAAATTCCAATATATATGAAAAAAGTGAACTTTAAAACCAAGGAAGCAAGAAAAGATTATGTCATAAGTGATATCAAGATAACTGAGTAACAATTATAAACGATGAAATTTAATCTATTCATACTACCCTTCTAAGTAAATTTCGGATGAATTAAAGGGCATTACATTAAAAACTAAGTATATGAGAAAACAAGACTAGTCAATGCAGAATGGGATATATTAGATTTGGGGAAAAATTTATCTGTCTCTGCTTTATAATGATGAAAATACACCCAAAGAAAATTTGGACACATCGTAATATACACAAGTTCAAAAGCTCTGTATGCATAAAACTTTTAAAATGTCAAACAGTTTACATCTATTCTACCTGACAACTTTACTCAATCTGTAACATCAATCCACTGATAACTATATTGGCCCAATATGTGAACAGACAAGTCATGCCTAACTTAAAAACTTACAAAATATGAGCAACCAAACAACCCTTTAGATTTATTAAATAAGTATATTATTGAAATGTGAAAAGATGTTGCAGTGAGTTGGTGACGCTAATGTACTTATCCTGAACTCCTGACATAGTAATTTCAAGGACTTTTAGTAAGCACTATGACAGTGTAAAACAAGAGCCCTAACAATAATCATATCTTCTGATTAAGGAATTCTATCCTTGGATTTTACCCTAAACAGACAAAATATAAATTATGACGATGGTCGCTGCAGGATTAAATCCTATAGCCTCAAATTGGATATAACAATTTCCTTAATTTACTTAGGATATGCATGATAATTCCCTTAGGATTTACTAAGTAAATCAAGGGTCCTGGATACAGTAAAAATTTGTTTAGCAACTAAAATAAAACTAAAAACATTATTGATATGATAATTAAAATAATCTATACCACTTAGTTTATTATTACGTAAATCATGCATAAAAGTATAGGTGATTCAAGTCTGAATAATTTATATTTTAAACTTAATGTTATTGCTTTTAAAAGGCTCCTCTTGAAAACAGTATTTTCATTTTTATTCATCACTTTTTTGCACATTTGCAAAACTGAAATGAACTCAACTATTATTAGTATGTTAAGCTGAGAAATTTAAATTTATCTTCAGTTTTATTGCAGAGGACTTTCAATCTCTGCCTTTGCACTGGCTCTCACTCTTTCTCACTTTCTCTTTGTTTGTGTGTGTGGATTCTTTTGCCATTCAGCCAGCTAATCTTCAGAGAAATATGCATTGTTCCTGGGAATGGGAAAGCCTCAAGGTAGAGATGTGAGCTGTGTACTTTCTACCTGCTCCCTGGTGGTTCAGTCTCACTGTAAATGATGTAAAGTGGCATTATCTCCTTTCTATCTTGACAGATACCAGGTTGAAAGAGCACCATTTGGCCTTCAGGCAATGGATCATCCCCTTTGTTCTATTTAACCTAGACTGCCAAATGACAACCTCAAGAGGCTGGAGTAGGCTCAGCTCTGAGACTCCATTGGGAAATTGCCTCTGCCAAAATTTCAAATACCAGATGCTAATCATGATTGTCAGTGATGTATTTTTGTTTTGCTTTGCTTTGCTTATACTTTTAATGACAAAGCATTATGTTTTAGCTTTAAAAAATGATTAAAAATTATTTAAATGTGTTTGAATCTAATATTTAGACAGCAACACCCCCTACCCTCTGCCACCACCAACATACTGAGTTCTATAATAGGAGGCTTACAAGGAGACTCCAGGGGCTCATTTGCCAAGGATGTCTTTTTCATTTTATCTCACTTCATTTCTTTCCTTTCTTCCAATATGTGTTCTGCCAAACTCTGAGACAGACTTTGGTGATACATCAGTGATCAGAGAGAAAATCCTGCTCTCAAGTTGCTCACTGTCTAGTGGGGGAGGTAGACAGATAAACAGAGTGCTAAAAAATAATGTGTTAAGTGTTCTACCAAGAGTGCATGCAGAGGTATAGAACAGAGAGTAAAGAAGTCCTAACATGTTCTGGGCCTTCAGGGGATGGAGACTATTTGGAGAAGCATTCAGAGAAGGGCATAAGTCATTTGCCTTATCTTCAAGAACCGTGACAGTTTTGCCAGACATACAAAGGAAGAAGAAGAAGAAACATCAAGAATGTTGAAAGTTTAGCATGTGTGGTGGCTGCAAATCATTTTAAAAGCATGACTAGAGTACAGGTAGACTGGAGATGGGGGCTGTTGTCTGCACTTGACTGAGAGATCCTTGGGTCAGATCACTGGTATTTCCCAGCACCTCATGTGATACTTTCCATGCAGATACAGTTAGCATGCATTGGATAATTGACTCATTGAATAAATCACTGAGAGCATCTTCCTAATCTGAGATAAAATTAAAAGCCAAGCCATGAATGTTCACCCACACTTTTGATTTCCTTTAAGCCACCAGAGAAAGTGAAATTTCCTTTAAGCCACCAGGGAAAGTGAAGCCATGGCAGTTGTAAAACTGAGTATAGTGCAGATTCTAATGCTTGTACAATTGGAGAGGAGGTGGTGCTGTCACTCACCTAAGAAAGGGAGTGATCTCCCTCCTAACCCTTCCTTTGGAAAGGCTGCAGCTGCCATTCAAAAAGTAAGTAGACTGCTTGCTTTAAATGCCATGAGCACTATGTCCCTTATTTTTATAAGGACATTAGGAACCAAAAGATGTATCTGTAATAAATAAAGTTATTTATAAATAATTGCTGTAGATAAGAAATCCAGAGAGTATAAGTAGGCTTTATCAGGTCAACTATAACATCATAGATAATAGCTTCTTTAATTATAAATATTCTCATTTAAAAGGTATGCATGTCTTTTACCCAGCGTGAGTTGATTTTTGTGAGAGGTGAAAGGTGTGGGTCTTGTTTCAGTCTTCTACATGTGGCTATCCAGTTTTCCCAGCACCATTTATTGAATAAGGATTCTTTTCCCCAGTACCATTTATTGAATAAGGATTCTTTCCTGTATGTTTTTGTCTGCTTTGTCGAAGATTAGTTGGCTCTATGAGGATGGTTTTATATCTGGGTTCTCGGTTCTGTTCCACTGGTCAATGTCCCCATTCTTGTGCCAGTAAAAAGCTGTTTTAATGACTATAGCCTTGTAGTATAGTTTGAAGTCTGGTAAATTGATACCTCCTATTTTGTTTTTATTGCTTAGGATTGATTTTGCTATACAGGGTCTTCTCTGGTTCCATATGAGGTGTAAAATTATTTTTTCTATACCTGTGAAAAATGATGGTGGCATTTTGATAGAGATTACATTGACTCTGTAGGTCACTTTGGGTAGTATAGACATTTTAACAATGTTGATTCTGCCGACCCACAAGCATGGTATATTCTTCCACCTATTTACATCCTCTGCTATTTCCTTCTTTAGTGTTTCATAGTTCTCCCTGTAGAGGTCTTCTACCTCCTTAGTTAAATATATTCCTAGGTACTTTATTTTCTTTGTTGCTATTTTGAAGGGAATTGAGTCTTTGATTTGGTTCTCATTTTTACTGTTGGCATATATGATGCCTCTGATTTCTGTGTATTGATTTTGTATCCTGAGACTTGAATCTTACATGTGAAACTATTAGAATTCTAGAGGAAAACATTGGAAATACTCTTATAGACATTGGCCTAGGAAAGAATTTATGAAGAAGATCCCAAAGGTAATCACAGCAGCAACAAAAATAGATAAATGGGATCTGATCAAATTAAAAAGCTTCTGTACAGCCAAAGAAAATGTCAAGAGAGCAAACAGACAACCCACAGAATGGGAGAAAATTTTCTCAAGCTACACATCTGATAAAGTGCTGACAACTAGAATCTATTTAGAACTCAGGAAAATCAGCCAGAAAAAATCAAACAACCTTATAAAAAATGGGCAAAGGACATGAACAGAAACTTTTCAAAAGAAGACAGAATAATGGCCAACAAACATACGAAAAAATGCTCAACATCTCTAATCATCAGGGAAATGCAAATCAAACCCACAATGAGATATCACTTAACTCCAGTGAGAATGACCTTTATCAAAAAGTCCCCAAACACTGTTGGTGTGAATGTGGAGTGATAGGAACACTCCTGCACTGCTGGTGGGACTGCAAACTAGTTCAACCTCTGTAGAAAGCAATATGGAGATACCTTAAAGCAATACAAGTAGATCTACCACTTGATCCAGCAATTCCACTACTGAGCATCTACCCAAAAGATCAAAAGTCACTTTAGGAAAAAGACACCTGCACTCAAATGTTCATAGCAGCACAATTCACAATTGCAAAGCTGTGGAAACAACCCAAGTGCCCATCAATTCATGAGTGGATTAATAATGTGTGGTATATGTATACCATGGAGTACTATTCAGCTTTACAAAACAATGGTGATATAGCACCTCTTGTATATTCCTGGATAGAGCTGGAACCCATTCTGCTAAGTTAAGTATCTCAAGCATGGATAAACAAGCCATATGTACTCACCAGCAAATTGGTATTGACTGATCAACACCTTAGTGGACATATAGGAATAACATTTATTGAGTGTCGGGTGGGTGGAAGGGGACAGGAGGGGATGGGTATATACAAACACGATGAGTGAGATGTGCAACATTTGGGGGCTGGTCAAGCTTGAGGCTCTGACTTGAGGGGGGAAGGGGAGCATGGGCAATATGCGTAACCTTAACACTTGCACCCCCATAATATGCTAAAATAAAAATTAAATTAAATTAAAGGTATGCATGGAGGCTAAAGTGTAACGACAAGCTGCTGAATTAAATCTAAGTGGAAAAGCATCAAGCAACAGACTTTTATAAATATATAATATCCACAAGTTGTAATTATGCTGAATGCAATTTGATTTCTTGAAGACATGTTATTATTCCTAACAAAGTCAAATTTCACAACATAGTTTTTAGCTATGGTTTAAATTGGAGAATGATTAAAAGGATTTAATGTATTCGATTTCTGAGGTCAGGAGTACATGCATATTAGAAACTAACTGATACGTTAATTGTTTATATATATATATGATATACATATATATCAATTAATGGGTGTGGTTTTGTATGTGCATGTAACCTAAAGTTTGGAAGGAATGATTTATCTTGACATAAATGGTTGAAATTAATCCTAAGAAATATATCTTGGGCATGTCTCTAAAATATTATGTCAAGCCAATACTTTTTAAGAATCCTTATAAAATATGCTAGAAATAAGAATGTAGGTAGTCATTATAACTAATAATTCTATTAAATTTTAATTGTGCTAATCAGACTCTATAAATTGATTTACATAGAGTTACCTGCATTTCTCAAATTATTATTTAGGCAATTAATTTGCATTAATGAACACAAACAAGGCTTAACTAACCCACTATATCAATAGAGATTATGATATTTTAGCCCAGGGTTTTGTGAACCTGGTCTCAAGGAATAACAAGTACCATAAACCTATATTTCTCCATTTCAATTGTTAGCATCTTTAGTATAAATTCAGCTGTCTGCACCACTATCAAGCTTTAAGAAGTAATCCAATCATACAATTCTTATCTATTTCAAACGTAGTCTAGGAGAGAGATAAAACTGAAAATGGGAGATTTTCTTCAACAACTTTGAAGCTCATAGAATCTCATAGATACTGAAATTCCAGCTTATTTAAATCTAGAAATAAGAATTAAATCTTTAGCCAAGTTCAATGCTAAAACATGGCAGTTTTATGTTAATGTTCACATATTTGTTAAGTTTTATCAAAGGTAACTAAACTTTCAGCTCCATAATTTATTTTCAATCCAGGAACAAGTGCTTTGAAATAATATCTCTCTGAGTTTACCAAATGTTATCTCTTTGACCCTATTAGCAATGTGTGCCAATTTTTTTTTGATGTGTAAAGATGAGCACATCTAATCTTCCCAAATGTTTGAAGAGCTGAGAAAAGAAATTCCTAGAAACCATGTGTATTTGTAATTGCTAAGAAATGTAAAGATTTAATCTATTTAAAGTTTATATCTGAGGCTATATTCATTTTAAGAACATTACATGAATTAACTATAAACCAGATGGAGAAAAGGAACCAACAGTATACATCCAGAGTCTAACATGTGTTCAAGCAATGTGGGGAGATATAAAATGATGCTACTTTTCAGTTGCATAAGCTATTTCCTCAGAACTCAAGGGGCAGGGTATCTCTGTTAATTCTGTGCTTCATCTGTAGTAAAACTAGCTTGCAGGGGAACTAGATTCCTGTCTTGAACCACCACAAATCACCATGAGATCACTGCTCTGAACCATTTTGCTGGGGTGAGAGCTTAATTTCACATTTCAACTAAAAACTCTTCCAGTTTGATTAAAAAAATTGAAAAAAACTGGACATCTTTTCATTTGAAAACAAAGAAAATACAGCAAGTAGAAGCTATATTAATCTGAAATTTTACATTAAAAATTCAAGCAGAGGTTATCGTAGTCTCCCTTTTCTTCCCAAATTGCAGTGGATTGCTCAGAAGAAAAGTGTTCAGGGTAACCACGTTTCTGCCATAGTCTACAACCCAATGAAACCTGACAAGCAAAAACTCACACCATAAATTATCACATGTCATGATGAAAAATCCAATGTATTTTTCATAGCCGTGGTGATCCGTCCTGCCAAAAAACACTTTTCCTTAGCATCAAAGAGAGGAAGAAAGAGAATGAATCAAGCTAAAGGACTCCATCCCTCTAAGAATATTATATGCCCATTGTTTTTCTAATTTCCACATTGCTTGAGACAATCCAATTAAGTCTGATTAAGAGGACTTGAGATTCTTGAAAGATGAGAAGATTTCACTGAAAATGTTAAGAGAAATCAGATATGATGGGATTCTCACATCTTTGGAATCACTTTTAGAAAAGCTATAAATTCCTGTTAGATCATGTATCCAGGTTGAGTAAGACCTTTCTTTAATTGTCCCAATGAGACTTTCTATTCACCTACTAACAGGGCCATTTCTGGGTTTTCTATTTTAGACTTTGGCAAAATGCCAATAGAGAAAGAAGAAAAATAAAAATTTGCTTTTAATAGTCTTTTTTTTTTTTGCTATTTAACCAAAGCGACATCTTGCTCAGGTGTTTTATTTATCCACATTCACTCAAATGAAGATTTAAATATCCTTTCTCCAGAGTTAAATAACCCTACTTCTGCACAGAATGCTTTCAAGCGTACACACATGTGTATAATTTGTAAAAAATCAAAATGAAATGCAAGGAAATGCAATTCATAGAGTGGTCTTAATCTTTGATGGAAACCAAATGATTTCTTATTTCTTAGTTTCATTCCATTATAAATAAATGATATATTTTTGGTGCCCATTACTTCCCTTGAGAGAATATCTTTCAACTGTCTGTAATATCTATCTTTCAGATTCTCATAGGTTATCATTCCTGACTCTTAGTCCAAATATTCTTTTTTTAGGTTTCTTTGTAATGCAGTGTTAAACTTTCTTAGCAAATATATCCATTATTTTTCTTACTTTATGATTAATTTGCTATATTGCACAATTGTAGTAGTTATACTTGTTTTTTCATGGTAGTTTTCCTTTAGGATTTTTTTTTTAGTCCCTAAGATATGTACTCTGTGATTATGTTAATCTGAACTCATAAATCAAGGCTGTCAGACCTTTCATGTTTTTATTGCTCCTTTCCAAATTCCACTTAAATTTGCCAATGGGCTGCTAGTATGTGAATGACCCAAAAAGAGATTGAGCCAAAATTTCAGCATATTTTAATTTCATAAACAGTACAATATTCAGTGGCCTATTGGAAGTAAAAGGAAATTAATTTAGTTATTATTTGCTTTCAGAACAGAATCAAAGCTTTAAATGAATGATTAAAATCAATAAAACTAAAATAGTAAAAATAACAGTAAAATGGTAGAAATAAGAAAATTATGATATATTTTATAAAGACCTAATTTTGACTCATGGGTTAAATAACATTTTGTGACTCCAGAAATTCAATTCAACAAATACCCATAAGTACCCTGCTATATGTAAGCTCTTTATTCAGGAGAAAGGGTGAACTAAGAGGGAAGGGGAAATGATTATAATTATGAATTATATACTATTAGCCAGATACTGTTCTTTGTTAGGAGTTAGTTCCACTATCTGAATATAGTTCTGTAAAGTAGCTATCATAGTTGTTTATAAGTTGGATAAAGTGACTTCAGGAATACTCCATATTTTGCTTATCAAACTTAGTTACTATCAGAGCTAATACAGAAACATACAAAAAAAAAAGTTTAAAAAGAGAGATGCAGATATTATTTAGCAATTACTTAGCAAAAAATGGCAGTGTAAATTTTTTGTAAAGAACACTATTATTCTATGGAAAGTTGATTTCCCTAATGTCCCAAATGATAAACAAGGGCATGTATTATCTTTTCTATATGTATTTACTTTGTTGAGAAATTACATAAATAGCTTAACATTTTGACTACTACTTAACATTGTCTGTAATCATTTCTTTCAAGTATCTAATCAGTAATCATTTGCTCATTTGAAAGCCATGGAGGCAACATTGTTCTTGATGTAATAATCACCAACATGCAGACAAAATGCTGTATTTCGTACATGGGATCATGAGTTGAGCATTAAGTACTTGCCAGGTCTTTTGCATCATTGTAGTATTTCAAATTAAGAGTCACTCGACAGGATAAATGTAAGTAAAACATTTTCAAGAAAATATATTATAGAATCTATGCAGTGCTTCTGGCTCAGAAATTGCCTGAGTTCTAAGAGAATAATAGGCTTTTCATAGAAGAATTACCACTTCCCAAGGAAAAAACTAAAGCTGCTGTATTGGTTTTACAAATATAATCCAGACTTATATGCTCATTTATTGGTCAATATATTTTTAATGTATGTTAACTCTCTGAGCAATTTTGGATTACTGCTATTTGTCACATGGTATACAAAGGGTGACTTACCACATTTCTTTAGTTATATTTGTAAGTTTATTTTTATGGATTTCACATTTACCTATTATTTACAAAATTTTAAAATGCTTTGCTTCTCATTTGGAGCCTTCATTTCAGTGCTTCCTCATACATTTCTGCATCTTTTCATTATCATCACATCATTATGTAATCTATGAATGAATTAGAATAAATGAATAAAGTTCTAAAGAAATTTCTTAAAGATGCACACTCATTTAGATACAAATAACAGTATTACACAAGGTACTTGTCATCTTATTTTATAGTCCTACTAAACACATTACATGGTTTATTCGTTCCCTCTTTTTACTTGCCAGGCTTGGTTCTGGTAACTACTAAACTATTGCAGAGGTCAATGATTTGCTTTCATTGGTGCCATTCACTATAACATACCATAATGTCAGAAAAGCCATAACCCCAAGAGGAGTTAAGAAAGACTTTAAATAGTGGCAGGTTAACCTGAATACACACATGGCCCCTCATGACAACTACTTGATAGAGTTTCTGATGAATTTATTTCACAATTAAATTAACTTGATTAAATGCAAAGACTTTAGTCAAGTTGATATATAACTCAACATTATATATCTTTTCACTATGGTCATAAGTGAAACAATTAATTAAAGCTTATTTCAAGCAAAAATAAAGTTTTAAATTGGGACTGAATGCTCATTTAAATTTCTATACATATTTAAATTCATGGTTGTAGATTTTTGTTCCATTTGTGTACTTTTAGAAGAAGAAGTGGTCATCTTTGGATGGTATATGGCAAAAATTTTAATTTATTGATCAATTTATAAATTAAAATATTTTTTGTTCCACAGTCATTTATTGATCACCACTATGTTTTAGACAATATTCTAAGCACTGAGACAAAAATCTCTTTTCTCATGTAACTCATTTTTGGTGAGACATGATGGAAGATTGACAATATACTTAATAAATAAACATATGGCTTAGCAAAAATAGGTGATGATTATTATAAAAATAACAAATCTGGATAAGGAGAATTAGCAGTTTGGAGGATGGAAGTTGCAATTTAAAAGGGGTCACAGAGCTAGAATTCATCAAGAAGGTAACAGTTGGATAAAGACCTGAAGGAGGTGAGGAAATTGATGAGGCTGATTATCTAGAAAGTATTAAATAAGTATTCCAAGCAAAGGAAATACTGAGTGCTGGAGCACTTTCTTCAAGCAAAAAGCAGGATGCCACAGAGATTAGAGCAGGTAGACTTATGCTGAAGGACCTTGAGGCCATTGTAAGTATCTCTCTTTTTTTATTTTTATTTTTAGTTTTTTTTTTATTTTAGCATATTATGGGGGTACAAGGGTTAAGGTTACCTATATTGCCCATGCTCCCCTCCCCCCTCCAGTAAGAGCTTCAAGCATGTCGATCCCCCAAACGTTGCACATCTCACTCATTGTAGTTGTATATACCCATCCCCTCCTACCCCCTCTCCCACCTGCCCAACACCCGACAAATGTTATTCCTATATGTCCACTAAGGTGTTGATCAGTCAATACCAATTTGCTGGTGAGTACATGTGGCTTGTTTATCCATGCTTGAGATACTTAACTTAGCAGAATGGGTTCCAGCTCTATCCAGGAATATACAAGAGGTGCTATATCACCATTGTTTCGTAAAGCTGAATAGTACTCCATGGTATACATATACCACACATTATTAATCCACTCATGAATTGATGGGCACTTGGGTTGTTTCCACAGCTTTGCAATTGTGAATTGTGCTGCTATGAACATTTGAGTGCAGGTGTCTTTTTCCTAAAGTGACTTTTGATCTTTTGGGTAGATGCCCAGTAGTGGAATTGCTGGATCAAGTGGTAGATCTACTTGTATTGCTTTAAGGTATCTCCATATTGCTTTCTACAGAGGTTGAACTAGTTTGCAGTCCCACCAGCAGTGCAGGAGTGTTCCTATCACTCCACATTCACACCAACAGTGTTTGGGGACTTTTTGATAAAGGTCATTCTCACTGGAGTTAAGTGATATCTCATTGTGGGTTTGATTTGCATTTCCCTGATGATTAGAGATATTGAGTATTTTTTCATATGTTTGTTGGCCATTATTCTGTCTTCTTTTGAAAAGTTTCTGTTCATGTCCTTTGCCCATTTTTTATAAGGTTGTTTGATTTTTTCTGGCTGAGTTTCCTGAATTCTAAATGGATTCTAGTTGTCAGCCCTTTATCGGATGTGTAGCTTGAGAAAATTTTCTCCCATTCTGTGGGTTGTCTGTTTGCTCTCTTGACAGTTTCTTTGGCTGTGTGGAAGCTTTTTAATTTTATCAGGTCCCATTTGTTTATTTTTGTTGCTGTTGTGATTATCTTGACTCTTACTCCAAGAGCAAAGTTTCTCAAAATTGGCACTATTAACATTTTGAACCTGATAACCCTTTGTTTTTGGAGACTGTCCTGTGCATTGTAGGATGTTTACTAATATCCCAGGCCTATATCTTCTAGGCATCTAGGATATAGGCCTGGGATATTATTAAATCTAGATGCCTAGATGCCTAGAGGATATAGAGGATCCAGTCGTGACCACCAAAAATTGTCTCACAATATTATCAAATATCCTCTAGGGAACAAAGTCACCCCCAACTAAGTATCACTACTCTAAGAGGAAGGCGAGGGGAAACAAGTTGAATACTGCCCCTTTCCATTCGTGTCTACCTGAAACCTGTGAGTATGATTTGGAAATAGAGTCTTCACATTTTAATCCAGTTAAGATGAGGTCATACTGAGTTAACATGGGAACTAAATGCAAAGACTGTTTTTCCTGTAAGAGATAGAAAAGAGACTTTTGTATACAAAGACACAGAGGAGACACAGGGATGAAGGCCATGTGAAGACAGAGGTAGAGATTGAAGTGATGCCATTACAAGCCAAGAAGTGTCAAAGATTATCAGCAACCATCAGAAGCTAAAGGAGAGGTGAGGAGGGATTATCTCTTAGAGTTTTCAGAGGGAGCACGGCTCTGCCGTCAACTTGATTTTAGACTTTTGGACTTTGAACTATGAGAGAATAAATTTTTCTTGTTTTAAGCCACCTAGTTTGTGTTCATTTGTTATGGCATCCCTAGGAAACGAATATGGGGGCTGTCGCTTTTAACTTGATCACTCTGGATCCAGTGTAGATAATAGGCAGTTTGGGGATGGGGGATGTAGAAACAGGAAACCAGTGCAATAATCAAGAAGAGAGATTATGTTAGCTTGGACCGCACTGGTAACCACCATGGTGATGGTGAGAAGGAGTTGGAGCCTCCATATATTTTTTTAAATAAACTAATGCTGCTTATTGATGGATTAGATGTACAAATGGATTGATATGAAGGAAAGAAAGCAGTTAAGAATAACTCCAACTTTGGCCTGTGTAACCAGAAAGATAGAGAAGACTCTGAGTGGAGCATTTGGAGTTAAGACCAACAATTTGATTTGGGAAGAGTTAAGTGTGAGATGTTTATGAGATCCAAGTAGAGCTGTCATAGGTAGTTTGATATGTGAATCAAGAGTTCAGGGAGAGATTTATGCTGGAGATAAATTTGGGAGTCATTGGTATATAAAAGGTGTTTAAATTAACAAGACTGAGTTAGGAAAATAAGGGAGTTTATTTAGACAGATAAAGGAAGATTTCCTACAATGTTAAGAGGTCAGTAGTAACAAGGAATCAGCGAGTGATGGTGAAAATGAAAATGGTTAGTGAAGAGCTAGCAAAATCAAGAGATTGGCTTTTGGAAACCAGTCTTTTGCTTATTTCTATTATGTAAAATAGAATCTATTGTAACTATTGTACAAATCTATTGTAACTATATTTGAATGAGAAAAATTATAAAAGTCTTTATAAATCATATACTAGGAAGAAGTCAATAATTATTCTTTAACTTTATATGCAGTAGGTAAAAATATATCTGATAATTACTCAGTAAAAATAATTGAAAATGCAAGGAGCTTGATCATTTTGTTGGACTATGAATAGAAGCCTTTCTCTCAAAGCAATTAGTTTAGTTAAGTGTCTCAAATCATTCTCAGCTAGACAGGATATCTCTGCTTGAGCAAAATAGTACTAGACAATGACATGAGAAATTTTCTATGGCTGGATTTCCCCATCCCTGTGTAAGCACAGACTTTAGCTGTGGGACACCAAAAAAATTCATCCAAAAAAGATAAAAAGAACAAAAGGAAAAATCAGTGTAGCATTTTAGTTGATATTGTAGATATTTGTATCCTGTGGATACTAGATTCAGATATCTGAGTTCATTTTTCTTGGTGTAGACATTGCAGAAGAATGCAGCTCACCATTATTTTTTCCCCATTTGATCTCAAATTATGCTATGAGATCAGTTTGGTCCCAACAGGAAACAGATGGACTAACAGAAATAGGATAAAAACAAAGAGGTTTATTTATAAAGGGACTAATTTATAAAAGCATAGCAAACCCAGAAGGAATAATGCAGTAATCCCAAGTTTATAGTAACAAAAGTGTTACTACCCATAGGTCTAAAGGAGTAAGGAAAAGGGAGTGTCTATCAGAACCCAAAAGTAGATAAGCTTGTAGTCAACTCTTTGGATAGGAGCAGTCATTCTTGGTAGAGGAACACAAACATCTTGAGGCAATCTCACAGAGAAGGATCCTGGGGACTAAATATTCTTACTTAACTTGCCTACTTGCCCCTGTTTTTTTGCTGTTTGGCAGGACTCCTACTGGATGTTAAAGAATGTGAAAATTTTCATGTAATCCCTGCAGGTCAGCCTTCCAGGGAAGAGAGCATAGTGGAGAAGAAAGAAAGCACCTAAAAAAGCACAAAATGATGTTATTTGACACACTATAATTCCTTTGATTTGGTATAGTTTTAGTTAGTCTGTTTCATATCTTTGATGAAGAAGTAATTTATATGAGATGAAGAGGCTTTCTTTTGCCATTGAAAGTCAGACTTTCAAAAACCAGGTAAACTCTTCTTTGACCATTCAAAAACTTGTCCTACTTGCAAACAATTATAAACATTAGCATCACCCAATAGCTAATATTCTCCATCAGTCTATGGCATATGGTAATATAGTCTCTTGTGCATGAATTAGATAAAATCATGTTAAAAATGAAGCAATCCTGTTAATACTTATGCTAATTCATTTAAAGAAAAATGTGTCTATTTTTCTTTTCAAAAGGCAAATGTGTCTTCTTTACAAATGCAAAAAACACAAATATGATAGCAGAATTCTAGAGGAACACAAATAAATAAAGGAATGGCAGCTGCACATGTGACAGGTAGATGTCATATATCTGAGAAACATGACTTCTATTGAAATTCACTGTTACACTTCTAGCCCAAGCGCCAATATTCTTAAGAGCAACCAGTGCTGGAGATGCTGTTTTTATGAGACCCACATGTACTACCAACAACCTCTCTTCATTTTCGATTCACTATCAAAAGAATAGAAAAATCAATGCTCTCTTTTAAGAACCTTATTAATGTTTATTAGTATATTCCTATAATATGTTTGTTATCCTTGGAAGATTCAAAATTCATGGTGTTTTTTCAAGTACTGTCATAACTTTTCAGACCAGTCCCTTTCAATGCTTTGGATGTCCAGAATATTCCATTCAAAATGCCTGTGTGAACATAAAGGCCATATTGGTAACTCTTCTTTCTGAGGTTCATCTCCACGAGCATGGGATCCATTATTCATGCTGATGACATTCCAATAACACGCTGCTTGGTTTTATACCAAGTGAGCCATCCAGTAGTCTAGACTAAGAGAGAGAAAGGAATTAAATTAAAGGTTAATGCCACTTTTTATAGCAGGTTGGCTCTTTTAAAAAAGATGTGCAAAAAAGTGGGCTCTAAAGTCTAGTATATTTATTAGACATGGAGCCAGCAGAAAGTATTAATCACAATGTCAAGGTGGGGCCCTTTCTCCCAGGAAGCAGATTTACGTGGGGTCATCATGCACATGGCTCTTCCCATTGAAGCTATCAGCCTGCATGAGTTCTAATGACTTGTATTTTAGCTGCATTTTCATCTTGGGTATAAAGTTAATTTAAAAACAATAGTAAAAACATGGTAGTAAAATAAAAATATAGATCTAGTAATGAACAACGTACATTTCTAACCAGATAAAAGGTGAGTGACCTATTTGAAAAATCTCCATACTGGTATTAAGTGAAAGTGTGAACTTCTATTATTATATAAGAACCAAAGGAAATTAGTCACCTCTCAAGAATAACCTGTGGCATAAAGCAGTAATTACATTCTTTTCACAAGCTGCTCTTATCTGAACCAGGAAATGATAGCTATTCTGACCCATTCTAATAGCTGGCTTTCTTCTCATACTATTTTTATGTATATTCTGAGGTTAAAATTTGATAAAAGTGTTTTTTGCATGTCAACAACTAACCTAACAGAAATTGATGGAGCTATAAAATCTATCATCCAATGTACATATATGGGACCATAAAGGGGAGAAACCCTCAGTTGTAATTTTAATTCCCCATATTTAATGCTATTTTGGAACAAACCAAAATTAATATTTATGAAAGCCTGACAAAAGTAGATTGCCACGTATGTGGAAAAATAGTTACACATAACAATTTTATTGAACTATAAGTTTAATATATTGGTTGGTGCACATAGTTCATTGATTTGTTTGTGCTGTGGATGTGTGCTGGAATAATGAATGGGTTCCATATGAATTGAAAAACTATAAGCAAAAGATATTGGTTTGCCAGTGAATCAATATTTAGAAAAATATATTGATCATGGCTACACTTGCACATTGGTTTAATACATTAGGCTGGAACACATTTTGTGCCTGCATGCAATATGCTGATTTCTTTGTTAACTCCATGTTTAAATAATTGTAATTGTTAGAAACCTTCCTTTTCAAAAGACTGAGACTTCAAGTTGAGTTGACTTAGCAAGTTAAACTGCTGTCATTATCAGAATATAAACTTGTGATGAATCTTATATACAGGTAGACTAGTCACATATCTGTAAATATTATATCAACACTAGCATTTGCACAGACTTTAGGAGGCAAAAGAGAGAATTCACCATTTATTAACAGAAATTTCAGAAAGTAAGAATTATTAACATATGAATGACAAAAAGTACAAAAATATATTAACTACTAAATCTATTTAGCAGCTGTATGGAGTAGTGAGATGAAGAAAAACATTCGGAATTTAGAAAGCAAAGAATTGGTTTTCAGTTCTGTCTCCAAACATACTCACAAGTTCTGCCTTCTTGATTCTCACTTACTTAAAGCCATAGCACTTTATCCTCAGTATGAAAATAGTTATTGTTTCCTGGTTATCCAGAAAACCACTGCAAAGATTAACAGATACAGAAGATATCTATAAGACTAACATTCTATACAAAATTAATGCTGGTTGGTGTACCCAGTTTTGAGACCAGATAGCATGGATTCACAGTCAAAGGTCTATAACTTCCTAGGAGTATTATTATTTTTATTTTATTTATTTATTATTTTAAATTTATTGGAATATAATTCATATAACTTAAGTGTCATCTTTTAAAAATGTGTGATTCAGTGTTTTTTAGTATAGTCACTGAATTCTTAAATGTTATGTTTTAATTTGAGAACATTTTTGTTGCCCTCTATACCCATTAACAGTCATTTTCCATTCCTCCTGGTCCCAAACTCTGGAAAAACTAATCTACATTCTGCTTCTATGAATTTTCCTATTCTGCACATTTCACACAAATGAAATCATACAACATGTGGTCATTATAACTGGCTTTTCTCACTTGGCAAAGTGTTTTCATGTTGTAGCATGTATTGTTAGGCCATTTCTTTTTTATTTCCAACCTAATATTCCATGATCTAAAATAAACATTGTTTATGCATTTATAATTGATGGATATTTGGATTATTTCCACTTTTTAGCTATTATGAATAATGTTGCTATGAACATTCATGTACATGCTTTTGCATAGACATACAATTAGTTTCTGTTGGTTATATAAATAGAAGTTAAATTGCATGGTCATATGGCAAATGTGTTTCAGATTTTGAGGAACTGCCAAATTGTTTTCCAAAATTGCTATAGCATTTTAAAGTCCCGCCAACAATGTATGAGATTAAATATTCTCCATGGCCTTCTGACACTTGTTACTGTCTTTTTTTTTTTTTTTTTTTTAGCAATTCTAGAAAGTATGGAATGATTTTGATTTGTGTTTTCCTAGTGACAACAATGTT
This sequence comes from Mirza zaza, assembly GCA_008750895.1. Lineage (NCBI taxonomy): Eukaryota > Metazoa > Chordata > Mammalia > Primates > Cheirogaleidae > Mirza > Mirza zaza. The sequence continues at coordinate 73,854 of VSMD01031960.1, read as the reverse complement.
GAAAATCATTTTTGTGTTCTTACAGGCTACTTCTATGTTTCTTTTGGAGAAATGACTATTCAAATCCATTGCCGAGTTTTTAATTGGGTTATTTATCTTTTTAGTGTTTAGTTGTAAGAGTTTTTCCATTTTCTGGATACAAGTCTCTTATTAGATATATGATTTTCAAATGTTTTCTACTGTTTTCTAGGTTGTATTTTCACTTTCTTGATGATGTGCTTTAAAACACAAGAGAGTTTAGTTGTTTTGATGTCCAATATATATATATATTTATTTATTTATGACTTATGCTTTTAGGATAATATCTAAATATTTGCCTAATCCAAAGTCATGAACATTTGTTCCAATGTGTTTGCTTTTCTAAGAGTTTTATAATGTTAGTTCTTATATTTAGGTTGATATTTAATAATTCAGTGTGAGTTAATTATTGTATATGGTATGAGGCGATTGTCCAACTTTATTTAAATTTATGCAGATATCCAATTGTCCCAGCATCATTTGTTGAAAAGACTATTCTTTCCTCATTGCAATGTCTTGGCATCTTTGTCCAAAATTAATTAAATATAATGTCAGGATTCATTTCTATACTCTTAGTTCTATATGTCTATTGTTATGTCAGTACTCTACTCATTGGTATAGCTTTATAGTAAGTTATAAAATTGGGTAGAGTGAGTATTTCAACTTTGTTCTTGTTTTTCAAAATTGTTTTGGCTAATCCAGGTCTTTTCATTTGTGTATAAACTTAAGAATCAGCTTGTCAAAAAAGACAGCTGATATTTTGATGTTTTTTTCTCATGTTTTACATAGTCAATGCCCTTTGATGAGGCTTCACAATAAACATTATTCCTTAAAAAAAGAATTTATAATTACACGGGAGCATAGGTGCCAAATTAATAATTAAATAAATTTGTGTATCAGTACACCCATCTTTGATCTAAATATGTGCAAAAGATTAGTAACATTCTTTCAATAAAAGTAATAGTTTTGAGAATTAAAAAAATACTCTCCCCAGGAATTCATTTTTTGGTTTCATTTCTTTCTTTGGTTTTAATTATGTCTGTTTACCAATGCCATGTGGACTTCCGTGCATACAAAGAAAGTATGATGGTTTCTATATGTGAGGTTACCAAAAAGATATGATTTATTTAGTTACTTTTATTGCAAAAAGTTGCATTCAAATTACTTACACAAAGACAATTTATTGGATGTATTTGGAGACTTCTCATGGAGGAGAGGAATATGGTTCTGAACCTGCCAGCTGGGAGGTCATTAGGAAGCCATGCTACTATTCTTTCCATCTTTCCAAACAAATGGTTTCTTTTTCTGCTTCTCATGGTCCAGATATTTTTTCTTTCTTTTTTTTTTTCTTTCTCCTTGAAGAATAGCTTTTTCTGTTTTGATATGAATATCACCACTTGACTTCCATGACTTCTTAGTTCAACCTCCCAACAGAGACTAATAAGAACTTTCTGTGTCCAAATTCCAAACACTTTTGACAAAATATGTGGTCCGGCTATGCTCAATCATTCCTTTACCTCCTTTACCCATTCACTTGTGGCCCTAGATCTTTAGCGTCACATAACACATATTTGGCTGTAGTGCTGAAAGAATGAAATATATGTGGCCTTGCATTGCATCCTATAAGAAATTGCAACATCTAGATTTTTGACTTCATAAAAGTGAAGGGAGGAATAAAAACTCTTAAAAATATATTAAAAGAAAATCTGCCATTGTAAAGATAATTTTCCAGTGATTGAGGAGGTAGATTCTTAAGCAGGGAAAAGAATATGTATAGGTTAAAGTGGGGGCAACCATTTGTTCTACCAAACTTATATAGCAATATATTTACTGACATGTTTAACTAGAAGGTCATGGATTTAGTAATTTCAGAATTCAAGCCTGAATTTTAGTACTTATTGTTTGACATATTTGAAGTTAGAGTTCAATGAGCATAGGTTTTATTATTTTTTGGTACAATACAAACATCAAATGTTAGTTGATAAGATTAAATGAGAATATATAAATAGCATCTATATAAGTTTATTACAAATACTACTATACTATAAAGATTTTGTTAAAACAATCATAATGATTTTAGTATCAGTGGGTTTTTGCCTTCTTATATCTAAACATGGATGTTTAGAAAAGCAGTGATAATTTGTACTGATCTGATATTTGGATTTATTTCATACTTTTTTAGGATTTATTTCATACTTTTTTAAAAATAAGGAGCTCTGTGGTTTTGGCAAGTCATGCTATCTTCACTCAAGTTGATTAATTTGGAAAGAATGGTTTAATTTCAATTCTTTGAACAGCCTCCAGTTTGAGTCCATCTTATCATTGCCATAAACATGGGAATTCTTAATGATGGGAATGGCAACAGCAAAACACAGTCAGTCTGACTGTGACACCAACAAACATAAACTTTACTTTTTTAATTCTGAGGAATGATATGGAACATTTATAGGAGCAAATCAACCTTTTAACAGAACACTTAGTTTAAGTAAATGAAATCATTCCCTTTAGCACAAAGGCAGGCCTCAAACAACTACAAACAGGAGAGTAAAGCACTGTGTTTCAAATGACATCATATATACTCAGTTCTGCTTCCACTTTAAGTGGCTTTCGGTGTATGCAAGCAAAGTGTGCAGCTTATTTATCATAAAGCTAAAATCCATAAACGTCCTTCACATGTTTCAATAAACTTATGAAAAAGTATTTTTCAAAAAGGAATCCAACTAGCAATTTATTTTTCTCATGGTTTGAAATATGTTTAAATCAAATTTGATGTTATGGTCCTTCTTAGACTCTACAGATCCTGTGGTTCTCCTTGACACTTCAATTACCTTATCGAAATATATTCATTTGACTGGATAAATAACTAGAGCTAGGGAGAAGTAAAGTCTCATTTAAAAGAAAATATAAATTTGGAGGTATCACCCCTCTCTCAGTAAATTTAAATGAAGTTAATTTAAGGCACATGTATTCTGTCATGTTTAAAAGTTATATTATAATTAGTATAATATGCATTATACTGGGAAGCCAATTACTTTACTCTAAGGACCTGCCATTGGATTTATCTAAAGTAACAGGAATGCTCAGAGTTAATTAAGTTTGTCTTATGCTAACGAGAAATTGTGTCATATTATAGAAAGATTTCAGAATACTAAAAGGTCAATCTGTACTGTAAAAAATATCTGCACATAAATGTTTTATGAGGGATTGGCATAGAATAACATATGAACGAAACTATAATCTATGCTTAGTCTCCTAATTAGAATTTTTTAAAGTTCTACTTTTTAATTAGAGGGATTTCAGCTGCAGGTAACAGAAAATCAGATCTAAGCTTTTACACATTCAGGAAAATGCAGGGATACACATACTGGAAGACCAGAGGTGGTTCAAGCCTAACGTTTGGCTTAACCTAGTGGCCTTTGCTCTGCTTTTAAGGGATTGCAAAATACGGACAGCAGTTTCAGGCTTCTCAAGTACACACTCAGTAATTCAGGGGAAAAGAAATCTTTTTGTTTCTTATGATTTTCTCCTGGAAGCAAAGAGATGTCTTTCCCAAAGTTTCATAACAAAAATTTCCTCTCTGTCATTAGCTGAATTTGGTACTTGACTTAGTTTGTTTGGGCTGATAAAATAAAATATCATAAACTGAGTAGTGTATAAGGAACAGAAATTTGTTTCTCATGGTTATGGAGTCCAGGAAGTTCAAGATCAAAGCAAATACAGTGTCTGGTAAGGACCAGTTTCCTGATTCATTGATAATACTTTGTGCCCTCTCTTGGTAGGAGAGGTGAATGAGCTTCCTTGGGTCTATTTTAAAAGGGCATTAATCCATGGATGAGGGCTTTTTATTCATGATCAAATAATTTCCCACAGGTCCTACCTCCTAATTCCATCACATCGGTGATTAGGTTTCTACATATGAATTTTGAAGGGACACAAACATTCAGCCCGTAGTGTCACATTGCTGTTTTTGAACCAATTCCTGCAATAAAGTAAAAAATAATAATAATAATAATTAAGAAGTGGTTATTGTAGACATTAATTCCTGAAAAAAGCATTATTGGCATAGGATTGTGAACGGTAATGAGTGAAGTACCTTCAAGGCATTCAAAGCCTTGAAGAAGTCAGGGTCAATATCTCCAAAACACATGGTCTGAGTGTGTGGGCAGGGAGAGTGGTGTATTCCTGAATAAAATTAGGAAAAGTTTAGTAAGGGGAAAAGTGGAAATTTTACTTGATAGACACAATGTCTACCCTACTCAAGTGGTTTGAAAACATTTAATAAGGTGAAAACACACAACTTTCAAGGTCTGCTTTGCTCTGCATAACAACAAGAATAATAAAAAATATGTCTTTTTTTTTAATTTCAGAGTATGTGGGAGCACAAATGTTTTGGTTACATGAATCACTTTTGTGCCATTTGAGTCAAAGTTGTAAGGGTCTTTTAAAAAATCCCAAATGCCAAATCTCATGTTTTCTGTATGTCACTTAACCACAGCATATAAAGAAAAGTCCATTTGACGGTACCAAAACAACTTTTTTTTTCAGAAAATTAAACTACATCTTGCCCCTCCCCCATGTAGTCCTTTATGGGTACAAACTACCAGCTAAAGTCACTCTACTAGTCAGGGCCTCTGCTCTCATCTTTCCTTCGCACACATCTTGCTTATTATATTCCCTACATCTTTGTTCATGTCACGCAATAGCTTCCATATACCTCTCTGTCTATGCAAATTCTAACCGTGTGTCAAACTGCTCTTTTCTGTGAAGACCTCCCTCCCTATCTACTTTAGAGCACATTAACTGTTGTCTTTCCTGATCTGCAAGAGCAATTATATCCTAAACCTTACCTCCATCATTCAATTATTAAAAATATTTATTGACAATGTGTTAACTGGCAGAGACTCTTCTAGGTGGTCAGGATAGAAATATTTTCAATTGAATTTTCTAGTGCCTGTGTGTGTGTGTGTGTGTGTGTGTGTGTATGTGTGCATGTGTGTATACATATATGCATATACTCCTCTCATTTCTCTCAGGTTTCAATTTTCTTAAGTGTTAGAGATATTTTGCAGATCTATTTCCATTCCCACCGTCTAGTATTGATCTTGCCCTAAAATAAAAAGACTCAGCAAGAAGGTAGGAAACATTTTAAATGTTATGGCTTGATTTGCTTATTTCCATGGTGCTTGCAGGTAGAAGAAGGATGTTATGGAATCACTATGACCAAAGTAGGACACTTTTGAGTAATTCTGAGAGTTTAAGATAGTAGAATACATGTGTTTTGAAAATGATGCTTTTAATTTAGCTAAGTTGTTCCTGGAACTATAAAATGTGCTTTCACTTGGTATTCTTTTATCAATACTATGGATTTGGGTCTAATTTCATGGATTTTGGTTAAGGTTGGCTTTTGTTCCTCACCTAACACCATCTAATTACCTTCCCTGTTTCCCTATTACACTGATATTAGACTTGCACCAGGAAGCTTGAAATGTTACATATAAACATTTGTAGATGGTACAAATGGTACCAAACAGATGGTAACATGTCTGCCACCCAAATATGTGTGTGTGAGCACATAGAGTCTCTCTCTCTCTCTCTCTCTCACACACACACACACACACACACACACACACATACACACACACACATACAAGTCTTTGGTGAAACAGTAGATTATCTATCAACCTGCATTGAAAGTTCCAATTCTTCAGTCTCAGGAGATGAAAATTATAACCTGTTGCTTAGTGTTTGGCGTATTTGTTTATTGACTTTAGCGCGGATGTCATATTTAATAAACATTCTAATTCAAAAACACTCCAATAAGTCACAAATTCTCCATATACCAGGGACACTTTGTCTTCTTTCATCTGGTCCCACCAACTTCATAAATCATGCTTTTTCACTGCTTAATTACTATTAGGTCAATAAATATGAAATGTCCAATTTGAATCAAAAGTTTAGTTTATTATACTCAAACAACCAGCAGTACAATTAATCAAAATATGCGCCTAAACTATTGACATAGTTTTGCCATCTTCATAGTAGCATGTTTATGCCAGCAGCGAAGAAGCCTGTAGAGCAAGTAGCCATGAATTCTTGAAAGGGGTTTTCCACAGCTTGTTAAGAATTGAATATTTTTTTTTTGCAAGAAGTGGTCCAAAGCCTGGAAGAATCGGTAGTCAGTTGGTGTGAAGTCTGGTGACTATGGTGGATGACAGAGTTTCCAAGTTCAGCCTCTGCAGTTTGAGCAGCATTGTTTGTGTGACATGTGGTGGAGCATTGTCTTGCAAGAGGATTGACCTGTCTCTACTGACCAATCTCAGCTGCTTAATCACAAGCTTCCTCATTATTTAATCTTATTGGTTGCAGTAGACATCCACTATAATTGATTGACCAGGTTTCATGAAGCTGTAGTGAACAATACCAGCGCTGGGCCACCAAACATACATCATTAGCTTTTATTTGATAAGTATTCATTTTTGGACTGTGTTTCAGCACTTCACTTTATCCAACCATTGTGTGGAATGCTTGTGATTGTCAAAAATAATCCATTTTTCATCACATGTCACAATATGGTATACAAATGGTTCACCTTTAAGTCATGACTGCAAAGAAAGGCAAGCTTCAAGATAATTTCTCTTCTGATGCTCATTTAATCCACGCAGTACCCATCTATCTAGCTTGTGTACCTTGCTGATTTGTTTCAAAAAATCCAATATTGTTGTTGGACTAATAAAATCAAACATTGCTGCTACTTCATGTGTAGGTTAAGATGGATTAACTTCCACTACAGCTTTCAGCTCATCATTATCCACCTTGGTCTCAGGTTGACAGGGTGACATATTTTCAAGATTAAAATCACCAAAATGGAACTTCTCAAACCATCACCATACTGTGCATTTATTAGCGACATCCTTTCCAAACACTGGATATTTGAAGCTGTCTGTGCAACATTGGTTCCATGACTGAACTCATATTCTAAAATAACACGAATTTTTTACTTATCCATGATTTCACAAAAATTGCTCTAAAAAATTTGAAAGGTAATCACAAGTCAAACCATTCCTTTGAAAGAATGAAGGTGTACCTTCACAATTTAAATAAAACAAGAAGTGTCAAAGTAAAATGTCAGAGATATCAACCATCAAACTTAGTACTTAAGAAAATTGGACATTTCGTGCCTAATAACTTAATATTAGCGAATAAATGAACATGTTGCTCCTTACCTGTTTCTTAGGAGAGAGGCTTCCTAAATATATGCACAATTTCTACTCTTCCATAACCTGTTTCAAACTTATCCTTACTTTTATTATCCTCATGTCACTCCATGCAATCTTATAAGAATAAAAGAATGGAGTTCTGGATCCCTTATTTTTCATACTGAGTGAGATATACGGTTTCTAGGAAGTGAGCCTGGGTCATAAGTCTGCCATTAGTTACTCTGATTGACTAAGTAATATAGGCCCTTTTTCAATCAGTTTTGACAACTGTAAAGTTGAAATGCTAGATTTGAGGAAATTAGGTTTCTTTTCATTGCTTTTAGTCTGTGACAGTACACTTATAGAGTTGAACTGTTTATCTCTGAGTAAAGGGACAGTTTTAAAGTCTGTATTATTCGTGGCAGTCTCATCATCATTTTGCTAATTGACAAATGACAGAAAATATGCAATGGCTTCCCTGGACTTGAGAACATTGAGCAATTGTTTTCTCTTTCCTCTTCATCTTTCCCTTGCTCAAACTAGCACCCATTTGTGTCTGTTCAGCACAGCCATATGGTGTTACACAATTTTTCAATGTTCACTTAAAGACTTGAGTGGGCTGCTACAGGCATTAAAGCAAATACAAAAGTAGGGTACTCAATCTGCAAATTGCCACTTCTATGCTGATCAAATTGCATGCCAGCAAGTAATACTCATGGCTTTGCCATTAAGCTCTGGGCTTGAGTTTAATATGAGGATAGCTTGAATTTATGCATAAAAATTTGAAGAGAAGCAGGACTGGCCATGTCAAAATTATGAAAATGGGCAAGTGCCCTATTTTTCTCTTCCTTTTTCTTCACTTATAGTCCATCCATAGAAGGATCCTTTCTTCCCATGTCTTGCTTTCTTATTATTTTACTATCAAAGTATGAATGTTCCCACATCATTCTTTGCACTTCCTGATTAGTTAACTGATTGCAATGCTACTATTAACTATATTCAATCTTATATACTATATTCATGTTGAAATGGTGCCTGGTATAATTAGAGCTGCCTGGGAATTTTATTTTTTACTCAAAGTTCTATGGGTAGAACATCCAGTGTCAATTTATCACTAAGTTCTGGAAGAATCTTTTGGAAGTGCTTCATCCTCTTCCCCTCTGTCCCTACTCCAAACACTTTGTTGGGGCAATAAAACTGAAAACCTAGTCATTACTCCCTGTAGTAGCAGTTCTATAGAACATTATAATTGAATATATTAAGCAAAAGTGTTGAAAAACTATTAACATTATTAGGCAAAGTAAATATAAGGTTAATTACTATAAATGTCAGCCACAGCCCACTAATACTTAATTATTATACAGATTAATAACCTTCTTAAAATAAAAACATTATTTAAATATAGACATATATACACACATGCATGCTATATATATACACACACGTGTTATATATATGCTATTATGTGTGTGTATGCATATAGAGTGAGAGAAAAAAATAATTTAATACTGTTTAATTGGCTGGTCACAGAAGAACTGAGCTTTCATATTTTTGTATTGGATCTCATAGAATCATTAAGAATTCACAAGTAGAAAATTAAAAAAAGAATACAAGAAACAGGATAACTCTCTGATATTAGGAAGAATGTGTAATGATTGAAAGTTTGCTTAAGAGTATGTGATAAAAACTCTCATATGGGAATAACAAAAGACCAAAAATATATGTATAATTTTAAATTTACAGGATGTAATATTAAATAGTAGCATTCTGTTTGGATGGTGGTGTTATATGTGTTTTTAAATAATTCATAAAGAAGAAGTTTAACATAAATTTTTCCTAGTAGAGAATCAAAAGAAATATGCTTTGTAGTATCTGGAAAATAATTTAATCGGTGAATTCATGGAAGAAATACCTTCCTGAATTCTAATTTCTAGAATAAATCTATCAATATGTATGATTTTCCTAAATACATAGTTATGTTCATTTGTATTAAGTAAACCTTTGTAATATATATCTTTAACATTTCTTAAATGAATAATTCATATCATTGCCATAATCTCAATACTCTGATTATACAATTAAATACTAAATATGTTATTATGACAGAATACAACATATGACTAATTCAGAGGCTAAGAATGTTTTAAGGAACTGAATTCTACAATTTTACTTATTAATTTAATTTATCATTATTTCATATAATTTTATTTTTATTATAATTTTAATTTTTTAACTTCATTATTTGTAAATTTCAGTGTTTCAATTTCAATGCTTTACTGTTATAGCAAACATTAGATTGTAATGTTTAAACATCTGACTGTAGTTACTACCTTCTCTATTATAAAACTGCAAGGGCAGCAGCATCTATTAATAATACAAATCCCAGTTCCACACTTGATTCCTTCCAATCTGGTCTCGTTTTCAAAAGACGGAACTAAATTCATCTTTTCTATGCTAACATAAATTCTCCATATTGCTGAATCCATATTGCAATTCCTTGACGTTTTCTGCCTTGAAACTTGAGATGGACTCAAGTGCTATCTTGGTGATGGTACAGCATAAAACTAAAAGGAGGACTTGTGTTTCTGAACATCTGCTTTTGTCTTAATGTACTGTCAGTATCTTCAAGGGCATAAGCATCTTCCTCACTTTCTAAAGAAGTACACTTTTTATGAATACATGTTGAATCACTGCTAAAGGGGCATATGAATTTGATTGCTTCTTCCTTGAAACAAAGTAGACAATTTGCAGATGTGCTATTTCTTCTATTAAACTACAGGTTATGAACCTACAGGGATGACCTACTCTTGGTATGAAATTCAAGTAACTTTAATGAACAGTGTGGAATGCTAAATATCATATTTACCTCAAAATGTATTGTTCTATTTTTGGATCACTACAAAATAGAAAAAGCCAATATGACTTAGAATTTTTGCAAATGCTGTCTTGTTCCACAGTATCTTAAGGTAGTTCAGGAGAAGTCATCTGTTTGCAGGACAAGCAAGTAGCAAATAAGCATGGTTTCAGTTTTGTTTGCCCTAGTGAAAACTATATTGATACTCTCTTTTGATTCTCATATTTCAAATAAGACTTGTCTATTCTTATTTTCGAAGTATCTGCCACTCATCAAAACTTAAAAGATTATCTTCTATAGAAAAAAGCCAGCTATGATCAGAACAACTCAGTTCAGTTTATGTCCTGGAATGGAAGAAAATTCACAAATCATGATGCCAGTGTGGTATGATAAATGGCTATAAAACCAGGGGTGCTTAGACAGAAAAATCGAGAGGTTTCAATAAGTTTTAAGAAAAGACAGAGATAAGCATACTGAGGGCAGGATTAAGGTATCTGGCCCACAGTAAAATCTGCACTTTGCTTGATATAGGGAGGCTGTAAATGAGAAATTGGGAAGGGTAGTTTCTCCTTGAAGATACTTACATTTCACAGATTAAGAGATCAGAAATTAGGAAAAATCTCAAAGAAGCATGAACTCACGAGGGAGAGATGGGTAAGCAGGAAACAGCTGTGATATGATTGACCTGGGAAACCTTGGAATTTCCCAAAGGAGGAAATTATCTCTCTCCATCATGATGCTTCATGATACTTAATGCAGAATTACTTTTCAGTTGGGACTAGCCTTGAACTTTGGAGAGGAAACAAGTAAATTGTAGCTTCCTACTGAATGAGAAGCTAAAAGGAAGTCAGAACTGAGGCATGGAATAATGCCTGAAATATTAGTAGTTAAAACTTGAGTGAAGTTACATGGATTTCTTTTTATCATATTTATATTTTTAGCATATTTATTAACTAATTATCCATTCATTCCTCCATTAATGTTTTACTCATTAGAGAAATGGCTCAAAGTTTTGCTATATGCATACAGTATCTGCACTATCTTAGTAATGCACTTTATTACAAACATCATGCAGATAATCTGAGTTTTAGTCCCAGTTCTGTCAATTTTGCCTCTCTCAGCTTTATTTTTCTCATGTGTAAAATGGGAGTAATAATCCAATGTCAAGGTTAAGTGGAAATTATTAGAAATAATTTGTGTCAAGAGCTCAGACTTATCAAGAACTCCCCACATTCCAAGTACTGTGCCATATAAGGAAGACACATGAGGATCCTGCCTTTGAGTGGCTTATATTTCATATTTGAAAAAATGTTTTCTTGTTGATTCTCAAATCAGTGAAGTTTTCTAAGACACCGACTTTGCTTTATACCCCCAATTTCCCAGGAACTAGCTCAATGTACAGCAAATAATAAGTACTCGACAGAATAAATCTGAGTTGCTCTATGTAGTTGTGAGGTAAATGGAGGCATGGTATAATTTCCGTTAGTCAATCCCAAAAGATCAAAAAGACTTATCGTCAATGACCAAGGTCACACGGCTAGGTTATGGTTAAGGCTGGTCAGAAACCCAGTCCCTCAAATTCCTCACCTAATGGATTTTCCCCCACCCACATCCAATCTACATATTCTTAATTTGATAGGAAGATACTTAAACAGAAAGGCAGCATTGAGAAATTTGGGCTCTGGAAGAGATAAGCATATGATCTTTGTTTTAATGATGAATTTCTATAGAGAATTCCTGGGGATAAGGATTTCCCATAAGGAGGCACATTGAGCAATCTGGTGAACAAATGTGCAAAAAGTGTATGAAACCCAGATTCTGTCTCCTTATGCATGCAATACCCTCGAGACCTCCAATTAGACAATCTCTTCCCTGCTAATGGGTAAAATTAGTAATGCTTTATGTAAAACTTAAAAACAAAATTAATAATTCACTACTGGGTCCTTACTGCTAAATAAAACTTTATAAACTGTATCTTTCGCCACCTAATGTTTAGTCTATAAATGCCATCTTATTCATAGAGAATTAACATAAATATATTATTTCTTTAAAATTATTTATCCCTAATAAAGAAAATTCAGGCTCTTATGTCTATCTCCCTTGCAGTATATACTCCATAGAAGATGATTTTGGTATCCCATGGTTTGTACATCATTTTAAATTGAATTATACTTTTATTTAGCTAGTGCAGAATAAAATCAGGAGGAAAAGTGATGATCTTTCTCTCTTTTTTTTATTAAAATGCAGACAAAAGATTTAGTCTGAGAAATTGAATACACTGTAGAGTTCATTGAGTTCAACCTCCCACTCAGTGCCAAAATGACCACTGTAATAGTTTTGATAGGTGTTCATCCAGCTTCGGCTTCGGCTCTTTAAGTATCTCCATAGCTTGCATATGCCATTTGGAGAGGTCCTGATGGACTCTTCTTTGACATATTGAGAATAAATCCAATTTACTGTAATTTCTAAACTGTGTTATGGTTCTGCACAAAAGATTACATGGAATGTCAAATTTCTCTTTTTTTATGTGCCCCTGTGCTATTTTGAGAAAATTGCTGTGTCCAATCAAAACTATTTTATAGTGAAGTTATTCAAATTCTTTCAACTGTCTCTTCTCTGATATGCTTTTTGGACATGTTTCTGTCTTTGCCGCTAGAGACAGGTATTAAACACTTCTTAAAACCATCCAGAATTGAACACAATGTTTCAGGTATGCTTTAACCATGTACAGAATATTATACCAAAGCACATTTATATTTCAGGAAACAATTGTTTTTCAGATTTAGTCAGTCAAAGATCATATTCACCTCTTTTGACTGCTATACCCTATTGTCTTTTCTTTTTGAACAGGTAGGGAAAGGTTTTGGTAAATAATCAGTCCCCTTCATTCTAAAATTGGGTACTGATTCTCTTAAATCTATATGTGGACTATTTCCAATTTACTTGGCATTTATTTTTTTGGACTGATTATTGCAGTGATTTGAGATCTAGTGCACATGTGTGTATCCGTTAAGAGAATATGGTCTACTACAGTATGCTGCCTGGGTTCTAATCCTGGTTCTGCCACTTATCAGTTGTGTATTTATAAGCAAGGCGATTGGCCTCACTAAATTTACTCATCTGTAAAAGAGGAATAATAATAGTAGCTATTCCTGAATGAGATGGAGTTCATAGACCATTTAGCTAAGTGCCTGACATGTGAAAATTTTGGAAACATCTTAACTGTTATCATTGTCATTATCAGTTACTTCTTATGAACACTAGCATGGTAACATATACAAATATATAGCATTTATATATATATTTTTAAGCTATAGTAAGAATGGTGCACAGAGAAGTACTAAAGACAGAAGGTTACAGCCTACCTCTAGGATTGTTACTCATCTCCTTAGGGGTAGTGGCATATTTGAAACCCCAACTAAATTGATATTCAGGGCAAACTTCCCTTGTGTGATATATATCAACTGCCAAGGATCATAATATTCTTTTTGAATTGTTTGCATAAAATACATTTTGAAAATGTATGTAGTGCCAATTTCTTTAAATTTTAGCTTTAGAAATCAGTTTTACCCAATTTAAAAAAAACATCAGAAATACATTTGTTTGTTCCCATTGCTGTTATACTTCTCTCCTTCTTGCTTATCTTTTAAGGATCACCTTTACTTTTTAAAAAAAATTCATACATTCACTCGACACATATTTTTTGAACTATGCTATGATAATAAAAAATCTCCCTATTCTCAATGAATTAATGGTCTATGAGACAAACTGAACATGATCTTGCATTTTAATCCTCAATTTATGTAATTATTATAATAAAAGCATGAATAAGAATATAATGACATCTTGGTAAGATTTTTTCAGTTCTTCGATATGTAATTTTCATAAATCTTGGATTTGAATTGGAAATATTGAGATGATTCCTACTACATACATATTGACCCATTATGAATTCAGTTTCCTCATAGCACCATGTTTTTTCTTTAGCATTTCTATGAGGCTTATTCTTATTAACAAAGCAGTTAGAAATGAAATAATTTTCAATAGTTTTAAGCTTTCCCTGTCACCACTCAATTACATCTGCCCAAAGAGTGGACCCTGGAAGGCCTTCTTTGAATTATAAAATAGTCTGTAAAGTTCTACTTTATTTTTGACATGTTTTAAATTCTTTCAGTCTTTTTGCTTATAATTTTATTAGGAAGTGTATCATATGTGAAAATTTATACATAATTCTATATGTGCTACCTTTAAATAAGAATAAAATAAATACTCTATATGTATTTCACATAACTTAAGGTATAGAACAATTCCAGAGACTTTCAAGACTTCCCTGTCTCCCTAATCATAGCACGCTTTCTACACAAAGGATAAACATCCTGGATGTTGTGTTAATGACTCTCTTACCTTGCTTTATAATTTCACCCCATACATTAATAGCCCTAAACAATACATATACAGAAAATAAAGTTATCCAAAATATTAAAAATAATAATCTAGGTTTTAAATGCACACATACTGTAAACAAATTCACCTGTCTGACAATTTACTGGCTTCCTTACACCCGAAGAATTGTTCTCATCTTCACCGATATCCTTGGTCTTGTCCAAAAGCAAATCCATGAAACAGGATTTAAAGAAGCAACTCTCTGAGGTCAAATCTTTCAATGAACAAAAGTAACTTTGTAGTTATTATTATTATTATTATTAGGATTCTATGATTTCTGCTCTGGCAGAAATGGTCTCTCGTTTTGTAGAGGGCAATGATATAGAAGTGATATAGAAGGGGGGGGTTATCAAGCACTAACTTGATGTATGTGACAACATTTTCCTGCTAATAGTTTCCAATAGTGGGTATGTTAGTAGAGGACACTTTAGGGACTAACATTTAGGTCAGGGTTTCTCATTAGCACTACTGATATTTTGGACCAGTTCATTATTTCTGGTGGATGCTGTCATGTACAATGTAGGATGTGTAGTGGCATGTTAGCCACTACACACTTAGCCACTACCCACTACATGCCAGTAACACCCCCAGCCCATTGAAGTGCTGGCAATCAAGAATGTCTCCAGACATGGCCAAAGTCCCCTGCTAAAGTAGATGAAAGTCACTCACAATTAAGGACCATAGCTATAGATAGTTGTGAAGGAAAAAGTTAAGATAATGTTAAGCAATACTAGTTACCTGTGTCAATTAAGAGCATCCTTTAAATCATTCACCCTGTTTTAAAATTCTTTTTCTTTTATTCGAGAAAAGAGATGACAGGGAGAGGTTTTGCTAGTGTTTTAGCTGCAAGCTGTTCTCTGAACAAAGCTGTTGCAATTAAGAAGAAATGCCTGCCAAGGCAAAGAATCACAGGGCCCCTTGGTATTACCTGCCCTGTAGGAAATGAGCTACAATGAAAAGGAATTTCTCTCAATTATGTGGCTGAATAGTATGAAGCCACCTCGGTAAGCACAGCTGGCAGCTGGCCACCTGACACCAGAACTTTAACAGGTATGTCCCCGTTTGAAGGATAGGGAAGAGATTGATTCTCTAGCTGCTGCTATTAACAGTAGGTGCTGTAGTAGGTGACACTATGTTTCTGCTAAACTAGAGATATTATTCCTGTGTTTGGTCTCCATTTACTTTTGCAGTTCTCTTTAGCTGCTTTTGAATTCTTACTGCCTGAAGATGTAGAAAAGCCTTGTGATGGAACCGGTATTGCTGATCGAGTAGAAAAGTTGTGTCATTCTCTTCTTATTTCACCTATAGGATCTGTTAGTGTGCATGGGATTGTGTTGGGAGGGGAGTGAGTATGTGTGTTTTTCACATTAGGTGTAGCACAGTGAGACTTGAAAGTTGCAGGAAACTACATAAACAGTGTTGCAAATTAAATTTTCTTAAAGTGAGATACGAGATTGGACTTTCAAATGCTGGTTTTCCTTTGTATTTCTTTTAAATAGGGATGAATACTTGTTTGAATTATCTGAGAAACGTAGAATTCAGTATCAGAAGAACCAACTTTTGCTTGAATGATTATGTGAATGGAATTGTAAAAGATGCTGAATAAATAATGAATAACAAGAATATGATTTTCCAAACAACTATGTACAATGGGCCATAAAATATTATTTCCAACTTTTATATTTTGAATAAACTTCTTTAATATCTTACAATTTTCTGCCCATAGACTAGAAATGAAACCTGTCATTAAAGATGTTGCTTCTCCTTTTCTACTTTTTTTCACATTCTCAATTTCTACAAGAAAAAATACGTGAGTAAATGAATATAAAGTGCACAGCAACAGTTCTTTCTATATTAAACATGCTATTATTTTTGTTCACATTATACAAATGAGTTATAATATTTCCTATGTTTAAATTAATATTTAACTGTTAGTGTTTTAGTAAACATTCAATACATATAGGACTTATGTAACATAAATGCAAGTAATGAAGCATAAAAATGAAGTGAACAACTATGAATCTTCCATCCCTTACAAAAATTAGAACATTATCAATGTCATTTCATCCAAATATGAGCTTATTTTTTGTTCCTTTCTCTTCCTTCCCCAAACAGGTTAACATTACCCTGAGTATGGCGTTCATTTAATTTAGTTTTCAAATTTTATTCTATGAGGTGGCAAGAGAGGAATTGAGAAAATCTCTGTAGTTTTAAGTCAACCTGCATTATTCTTTTTTTTTTTTTTTTTTTTAAGACAGAGTCTCACTCTGTTGTCCCGGCTAGAGTGCCATGGCATCAGCCTAGCTCAAACTCCTGGCAACCTCAAATTCCTGGGCTCAAGCAATACTTCTGCCTCAGCCTCCCCAGTAGCTAGGACTACAGGCATGCGCTACCATGCCCGGATAAGTTTTCCTATATATCTTTAGTTGGCCAATTCATTTGTTTCTATTTTTAGTAGAGACAGGGTCTCGCTCTTGCTCAGGCCGGTTTTGAACTCCTGACCTTGAGCAATCCACCTACCTCAGCATCCCAGAGTGCTAGGATTACAGGCGTGAGCCACTGTGCCTGGCCTAGCCTGGATTATTCTTGAATATTTCTTATTTTAGACTCATTCTGCCCAGATTCTTTTCAGTATTAGCCTCAAGGGAATGAGTCCATCTTCCACTGATGACTCCAATCCACCCTCCAGATTTCATGTTTTGAAATGCATTAAATGCTTTTAATCACTAAATTTTCTAGGAAAATATTAACACTGAATCCTGTCACCCACACCCTTTGGTCCTTGAGTCAAACCTACCCTATCTCCCTAGTGGAGGTGACTTCATTGAAGTCAATTCGTTTTTTAATTGAAGATCAAATAAACATGTATTTCATGGCCATGTTTTCCCCCAGGCAGACTCAATGCAGCATGATTAAACAACCCTCAGCAGCCAACCAACCTAGAGTTGACCTATAAGCTATCTGACGATATTGTGCTTACTATTCCAAAGCAGCTTTAAGACAGCTTAGACATACTCCAATATTTTCAATAATATTCAGCAATGAAAATCCCCAAAAACAGAAATTATGGAGCTGTCCTTATACAGGAGATATGTCTACAGAATGTCATGTGAAATCGACTAATCAAAATGGTGAAAACATGAAAATTGTGGCCATTTTATTAAGAATAAGTACAATTAAACACAGTGCATTTTCTCAATTTTGATACTAATAGATTCAAAGTATGTAATTAGAATTAAATCCCATTGGGTCACCTGTCCTAGTCTATGCAGATCTCTCCTATAATATACCTTAGAGTGATTTTCTAGCCTTCACTGTCACAAGTGTCACATGGGTGATTGTGCCATAACATAGTAATTCTCCCTGCTAGGACTCTTCCAACCTAATTTTTCTTTTTCTCAATTTGACACCATTACTCCTTATCAGACTTCATTCTTTCTACAATTTCAATTTTCTAAGGTTTCCAAATTACCTCTCTAACCTAAATATATTTGGTCATGTAAAATTTTCTCCATTGTGTCAGTCCTTTTTTGTTTGAAACAATGAGCCATTCAGTTTCCTTCATCATTTAGGAATGAATAACTCATACAAGCATGGGCTACATATGAATAACTCAAAAAACTGAGGGGACCCATCAACTATGTGATGTTCTTCCTTAACACTTATTGTACGTATGGAGGGCATTGGCCAACTGTTATCACTTCATAATTGCTTTGCCATTTTTTGCTATGTTTATGTAGTATAACACATTATATTTTCTATTTATTTTTTTCAATTTGGTTTGCTGGTGATCTTACTCTGTTTTGTGCTGATATAACAGAATACGTAAGACTGGATAATTTATAAAGAAAAGAAATTTATTCCTACAGTTCTAGAGGCTGGGAAGTCCAAGATTTATGCACCAGCCAGCAGGTTTGGTGTCTGGGGAGGGCCCAGTGACAGCTTCTTACCACTACATCTTCCAGAGGGACACAAGACTATTCTTCACATGGTAGAAAACAGAATACCCAAGAGACATTACCCACTCCAGAAAGCCCTTTTTAAAAAGCGTTAAATCCATCCATTAGGGCAGAGTCTGCATGGCCTAATCACCTCTTAAAAGCCCCACTTTCCAATACTGGTACATTGTCAATTAAATTTTAACATGAGTTTGGGATGGGGCACACATTCAAACCATACCACTAAGTTGCTGCTTTTCAAAAACTGAAATTTTCAACAATAAATGACATGTAGTTAGTTTCTTTTCATTTGTATAACTGCTTTACCTACACTTATTTCTTAAAGTTAAATCAAAGAGTTTATGAACTCAGAATCTATTATTTAATTTAATTACATATTTCATTAATCAATTCATTACTCATTAACGCCTTCCTCAAGTTTATAAGTTGAAAAGATCTAACAATGGGTTATAACCCAACCCTGCTGTGAGTCCATTCTCTAATAACTGCATTGCTGTTGCCCACTATTTATGGAAAAATTTAGAAACTTTAATATGACATTTTTATCAGAGTAGATTTAACCAGAGTTTGCAAATATAATTATATAATTGAACAAATGTCATACTAGCAAATGGTTTGTTTCTAAAATTGAAACTTGAATATCTTGTTATTAGAATTAAAGAAAACAGTGTCACATTGGTCTGCAAACTTCAAACAAGTGTTTGCTCATCCACTGTGTTTTATTATAATAGTTTTCAACCCTGACTCCATTCCGAAATAATTTAACAATACTGATATTTGGATTCAATGTCTTGGTATTTTGATTTAATTTATGTGAGTTGGGGCCCAGACTTCAGTATTTTAAAAGCTTTCCCTGATTATTGAAAACTACATCCAGGGTTAAGATATTGCTTTATTTTAACACTTATTTAACTATGCAAGTCAATCTATAAACTGTTCTAGACTCTATTGCTAATGAACAATTTATTCCATCACAACAATATTGCCTTGTGGTGTAAGTTATAGGCTTTGGAATCAGATACTATGCCTTTAGAATTCTGATTGTGTTGATTCTGTACTTTGGAAAATTTGTGTAAAATCTCAAGCTAATTAAGAGTACTAAATTACACCACTGTATTATTGAGAATTGAATGAAATAATATACACACAACATATAAACTATTTGGCACAGGACATGGCATACAATAAACTTTCAATGAATGACAATACTTTTTATTAGAATACCAAAAAGAAAAAAATCCTTTAGATGAATGTTTAAATAAAATAATATGAATTCTAATGTGTATATATATATTTATATATGTGTGTAATAAATATTTCCAAATGGGGAAATAAAATCAATATAAATTATTTAAATGTCTCAAAAAGTTTTAAAATTTAACATTATATATTAAACATTTTTATGTAAGTGATTGTGCTACTTCTATAATGGCAAATAATGCAAAGTATAAAGAGTAAATTGGGGGTGTTTGAATTTGAAATAAAAGGGTAAGAAATGAAACAAAAAGTAGCTTATAGCTTCAAAACTCTCTTTTGAATGAACTCAACTGACTTTCAGCAGTGGCGTTTTCCTTATTCTTTCTCTATTAATAATTTCAGGGGCTTTTGGCTCATAAAAGAATAAAGAAGGCTGGGCATGGTGGCTCATGCCTATAATCCCAGCACTTTGGGAGGCCAAGGCAGGAGGATTGCTTGAGGTCAGGACTTCAAGACCAGATTGAGCAAGAGCAAGACCAAAAATAGGAAAAATGAACCGCGTGTGTTGGTACATGCCTGTAGTCCCAACTACTTGGAGGCTGAGGCAAGAGGATCACTTGTTGAGCAGAGGAGTTTGAGGTTGCAATGAGCTGTGATGACACCATTGCACTCTACCCAGGGCAACAGAGTGACTGTCTAAAAAAGAAAGAAAGAAAACAAACAGGGTAAAAATAGAGTGGAGACAAAGGATCACACAGAGAGATATAAGTGTACTCACTCTAATTCTCAAAATAGATTTCTCCCATAGGGGAAATGGCTAGAAATTGGAAGGAAATTTAATTACTAAGAAATTCATGCAATCCAAACTGTAGACAGACTTATACTAGAGAAAGTGAAGACTAATTGCCCACTCTAGAGTAGAAGTGAGTTAATAAGAATGTGGCATGGTAGGAGTACAGCATAGTGGTTGAGACCATGACTTTGCCAGTTACTTGCTATGTAGCCTTGGGCATACTACCTAACCTGCTTGTGCCTCCTTTTTCTACACTTATAAATTGACCATTGCATAGTATTTTGTGAGAATCAAATTAGGCAATACAGTTATATACTTAGAAAATTGTATATATCATCCTATTGGTAAGTGCTATGCAGGCGGTATCTACTATTACTTTTACATCTATAACATAAAATAGTATGAGAGTATTCCATTTTGTTTTTGTGATCACACACAAAAAATAATGATATTATTGTGTAAGAAATGAAAGAAAATAGTCTATAGGCTTTATAATTTTAGCTGTGTGAAGATCATGCCTTGAAGGAAAATTACAAAAATTAAAAAATTTTAAAAAACAAACGTTAATGTGGGAAATGTCTAGAACATGAAAAAAATGAATGATTTAATTTTCACCTTCCATATGTCTTTAGTTTCTAATTTTCTAAAATAATTTACCTTGATTTTATAACTAAAAGATTAATATAATCATATCATATACTATAATGTAATATGTATTTACATATGAGTTTTTCTCATTCTCTCCTGTAAGAGTTGGTCTTTTTTTCTAGATCCTTGAGGTGTGACATTAAGTTATCAGTTTGTGATCTCTTTGTTTTTTTGATGTAGGCATTTAAGACTATAAATTTTCCCCTGAAGAATGTTCTTGCTGTGTCCCAAATATTTTGTTAACTAGTGTCCCCTTTGTCGTTCAGCTCAAAGAATTTTTTGATTTTCATCTTAATTTCACTCTTGACTCAATAATCATTCGGTGGCAAGTTGTTTAATTTCTATGACTTTGTGTAGGTTTGAGTGTTTCTCTTTTGATCAATTTCTAGTTTTATTCTGCTATGATCTAAGAAGATAGATGGTGTGATTTTGATTTTTTTGAATTTGTTGAGACCTGTTTTATGGCCTAAGATATAATCAATTTTAGAGAATGTCTCATATGCTACTGAGAAGAATATGTATTCTGTAGTTTTGTGGTAGAATATTATGTAAATGTCTGTTAGATCCATTTGATTTAGAGTTTGATTTAAGTCCATTATTTAACTTTATTTATTTTCTGCTTAGATGATCTATCAAGCTCTGACAATGGGGTATTGAGGTCCTCAGCAATTAAAATGGCACTATTTATTTCTTTGTTAGCTCTAGTAAGGTTTGCTTTATGTATCTGCAAGGCCCCGTGTTGGCCACATATATGTTTAGAATTGTTATGCCTTCTTGCTAGATAGCTCCCTTTACCATTATATAATAACACTCTTTTCCTTTCCCTTTGAAGTCAATTTTATTTGAAGTGAGAATGGCTTCACCTGCTCTCTTTTGATTTCCATTTGTGTGAAATAATTTTTACATCCTTTTATAATGAGTCTGTGTGCATCCTTGTGGTTTAGGTGTGTTTCCTGTAGACATAAAATATTTGGGTTGTGTTTTTTCATCCATTCAGCTAACCTATGGCTTTTGAAAGGAGCATTCTGTCTGTTCACATTGATTGATATGTGGATGTTGGTCTTTTGATGCTGTTGGATGGTCCCTTATTGCTTTGTTTTATCTTTTGTTCTATTGTTTCACAGGAGTTTGGGGAGAATATTAAATACTAATTCAATTGTGCTACTTGTTATAACTCTAATAAGATTTTCTATCTTTTCTTATCAGTTTTAGTAATTTGTATCTTTCAAAAAAGTTATTAATTTGTCTGTTTGTATAAGAAAGAAATGTGTATAGCAGGAGTAAAAGTTGGGGTTAGGACACCAGGGCAAGGTCCAGTTTTCCTGATATCATTCGGTAAAACATTTCATTTCTCTTGACTGCTAAACTTGTCTTTTTGCCTTAGAAGGAAATGACTAGATAACCTTTCAGAAACCAACAATAAAGAGATTCTTTCACATTAGGAGCAAGAGAATGTCCAGTTGAACAATAAGCATTTATTTGTTCATTTCTGGATGTTTTATTTTGAAAGTTCTCATATTGTTTATGAGTGGCTTTTTTTAACTGATGTTTTGCTTTTTTTCCATTTGTTGATATTTTATATTCAAGGTTTGAAAATATTTATTATAATATGCTTCCTTGCCCTATTGTTCCTAGACCAGGAGGCATGGATAACTAGACAAACTCATTTGAAAAGCAAATATACAACATTTCATGATATTTTAAACTTTTTGGCAAGTTCTGTGATAAGAGAGACAGCTGTTTGGCAGTTATGGAACCTTTTATTTTCTCACCACAAATCTACAAGTTACTATTAATATGATATGAAAAAATATATAAATATCTCAGGAATTGTTGGACCATTAACAATGCTTTTTATAAAATAAAACATATTAAAGTAACTTAACTCCATTTATTCTTGATTTCTCAATGTGATAAAGTAGAGTTCAGAGATGGGATATTGTCTAATATTTTGCAAATGTTTTTCTGTGACCCACAATAAGAAATGCATTTTATATCACAATTTAGAACATACAGTATCTCCCACACACGGTCATAGACATAAATGTTTCCAAAGCTAGTACTTGGAGAATAGACAGGTACACTTCATAATTAGTGTCCTATTTCATTTTATTTGGTTTCCTTATTTTGGCCAGGGAGTAGAGAGGAGGATTACTCATTAAATGGATTTTATTACTCACTAATGGTCACAACCCACAATTTGAAAAATATCAGTCTACTAAATGTAATTGGCATTTAAATCAAGTCCCTCATAGAGCTCAAAAGTAGTCAACCTTAAAGAGGTAGTAGGCTCACATTATTTAGAGAGCTGTTCAGAGAGGACTAGTGGATGAGTCATTGTAAGAGTGCCTTTTAATATACAGAAACAATTGGGAGATTGCATACTTTTGAGTAGTCGATTTTATGTGTCAACTCCACCACCACACTTATCAAACCTACTCCACCCATACTTTGTGCCTAATACAATGAATGACTTAGAAGGTAAAAAATGTACAGTCAGATTGTTTTTGCAATCAAGGAACTTTAATTTAAATCTAGGACCCATTTACTAAATGTACTAAATGTACAATATTAAGTATATTAGAGTGCCATAACAAATTACCACAAACTGAGTGGCTTAAGCAAGAGAATTTTATTGTCTCACAGTTCTGGAGGCTTGAAATCCAAAATCAAGGTGTCAACAGGACCATGATTCTTCTGAAATTTGTAGGGAAATCCTTTCTGATCTTTTATAGCTTCTGGTAGTTTGCGGGCCATCTTTGGCATTCTTTGGCTTGCAAGTACAAAACTCCAATTCTTTCTTCATCACCACATGGTGTTTTTCCTGTCTTTATATGGCTCTCTTCTTATGAGGACCCCAGTCATATTGGGTTAGTGGACCACCTTATTCCAATATGACCTCATCTTAATGAATTGCTTCTGTAACAACCCTACTAAGAAATAAGGTTGCATTCTGAGGTACTGGGAGTTAGCAATTCAACATACATTTTTTAGAAGGGACACAATTTGACCTATAACACAAAGAAATTCATTTCTGCACACCCTGTTGCCTCTCACATTTTATCTGTCAAATATCACAGCAGTAGCAGCTATGACTGACTGTACTCTCAGGAGATTTAGAGAGAAGACAATTGATGGAATTAGGGTACCAGGTGAAAAGGAAAAAATGTTGATTGCAAGTCAGAAACCTGCAAGAGGAAAACATAATTTAATTTGCAATGTCATCTAAGGTTGTGCCCAACTGCACCACTCAGAATCATCTCAAGCAGGCTCTAGTTTCCTTTCAATTCCTCACTTTGACATTGAGTCTCAGGTTTTTCTCTCTTCTTTTCTTTGGCCTGTAAATAATCCTAAATTCCTAAAGTCATCTGTTCCAGTGTAACGATTCTAGCTCGGGTCACTGTTGTTTAGCTGTATTTGCAAGAATGCTGAGCTTTGGATTAAAAAAGAAAAAAGGAAAAAAATCCATCAGCTGCATGGCTTTCCCCTGCTGAACTAGAGGCCGGAAAATAAATGTTTGTACCTTTAATGACCTTCATTGTCCTGACTTCACAGAATCCCCAGTGGGCAGCTAATCCTTTGGAACAATACAGTACAGATGTTTCACACGATAAGAAGGCTAATTCCAGACCAATCAGAGTCACTTCAAATGTCAGCACACCAAAATAAATGTAAAATATGGGGCAAACAGATGCGACCCCCACAGTCTGATCCCTTTGTCGGTGAGTCATTCATTCTACAGTAACGGGAGATATCTCCGCTTTGTTTAAAGCTATGGCAACTTTCACCTTAGTGAGAACTGAGCGGCGCAGCATCTTGTATTGTATTTTCTGAGTTCACTACTTTTAGAAGTTCCCTGCAAGATAAATATTGGTCAACATTGTCTGGACTTTTACTCCCCTCTCTGTCCCTGTGAAAATTACCACTAGGCAAAAGATTTAGAAATCACCACATTTAAATCTGAATAATAAATATTTCAGTTGTGTTCAACAATTCAAAGCAAAGTTTAGACAGAGGCAGAGGAAGAGTTCCCCAAATCTCCACTGTGAGGTAAAGAATTACTTTGCTTCATGAAACGTGTTTGAGAATTCTGCTGGAATGACCCAGAAAAATGCTGTAAATTTCCTTTTGTGGTTGTGGTAAAGTAATTTGAATATTATTACTAACTACAAGTTTATGAAGTAACGCAATAAGTGAATTTGATATCAATAATAAATATAGACTTTTCTTATATATATTTTATTTTACAATTTACTATTTCACCTATAGATTATATATTGCAATGTTTTCTTCATTCTAACTATACACAGATTTATCTGTCTACTTTATGGGAGGAGGGTAATCACTTTTCCCATAAAATAAAGATTACATTCAATGTACAAGTAAATTATAAGATTTTTCTGAGCATACTAAACATTAAAATGAGAACAATCAAATATTAAGGTTGAGAAAATGTGGAAATACTAAGTTTTATGTAAAACAGCAAATACTGTGGAGATTCAGAAAAACTTTTGACAGAAAACATTCTATTCTTTGGCTTTTGGGATTTGGAGTTTTTCACCATTTTAAAGCTATGGTTAAAAAATTATTATTTGGGGAGTGTAACACAATAAAGAATTTATATGATTCATGAAACTATCTAATATTTTTTCTTTGTAAATCTAGCTTGGCTTTAAATATTGTAACTCAGCCCCCTGCCAGGTGTGAGTGATGGGGAGTCATTCCATAGTTTTTCAAGTATTGGACCCAAAAGAGTTGTCAGAATAAAATAATTGGAAGTATCAATTTATGATCTAGTCTATTTCATTTGAATAAATTATGCCGTATGACAAATATCCAGTGAATTTCCAGGTTTAAAATAGGGTAAACAAGATGATCCTGTCTCTATTTGGGGAAGGGGATGCAGAATAATTATATTCCTTAATTGTAGTATTATTTTTTTTAAACCTGCAAGGCTATTGTCACAGTTGAGATTTCACTACCCAAGTTCAACCATTCCCTTTCAGTTCTTTCTTGGCTTTGCCATCATAATTTCTTGTCTCTTCAGAGAATACCAGCCAAAATAGGTTATTATGCTTGTTTGCTTTTCTTTTTAAATTTCTTTGTTTTCCTTTTATTTGAAGTTTAAAATTGGAAATGTATTTGGTTAAAAAAGACGTGTGTTTATTTTTCATAAAAATAATGAAAACCATCTTAATTAAAGGGGTACAAGTATTTTTTTACATGAATACCTTGAATAATGCTGAAAGGGGATGTGGGATAAAAACTTACCTGTTTGGTACAATGAACACTATTTTGGTATGTGTGTTTAGATTGCTCACCCTGTGAGTTCTTCTGGACAATAACCTGTACCTGCCTATGAGTTCAGCCATTTCTGGGGCACCATGATCAGCTACTGATCATGTTTCTTTGTTTATTTGTTTTCATTCCATTTCTTAAAAAATAATAATAGTAATATGACATTAGAGCTTTGTGAAGCTGAACTGCAGTTCAGCCTTACTAACAGAACTACGGCCAACCCATCGATGTGTTTGTTTTTTTGTTATTTCCTCAAAGCTGTCTGTACCCAAGAGGTGAGCAGTTAGTAGACTTAAACATTTGCCAGTTGGCTGCTCCGTGAACATGATCAGTTGAAGATAACAATCCATGTAGTATGTTTCCTCTAAGAGAAGCCAAAGGCTTCCTAACTCTGGGTGTAGGATCAATTTATGCCTTGACAGCTGAGAATGAAGTAGAATAACTGAAATCAAAAGAGCTGATTTTTAGGATGTTCATTTAAACAGCTCATACATAAATGATATGTGGTCTTTGCACTTGGAAAGACCCTTATGGAACGTGAATAATATTTTTAAAGTCTGTATTTGGCTGTTGATTTAGTTGATTATAATGTTCCCATAAAAACCTTAATTCCAATCTTTGGGAAAAAAATTATGAATACGTAAGCCAAATTGATACTAACTCTGAGAGAACAGCCAAAAGCCATGGAAGTTTTGGGATCTTTGGAGAGGAAGATAACACGTGTTATAAATTGCTAAACATTTGAGGATAAAGATAGGAAGAAAATTCAGTGTTTGGAACCAATTGGCCCCGTGAAAAAGACAGATAACTTAGCATTCTACAAAGTATTTCTCAGAAACAAAACCCAGGAGATCTATTCGATCCATAAGCCTTTGCACTGAAAACATGTGGTTTATCACCATTTATACCACATTGATAAGTGGATTAAATAAATATTATGTTAAATAAAATTAAATTAATAGAATTATACTGAGAGCTTTTTATGCTATTCTGTAATATTTGGTCGAATCCTTTCTTCCAAAATATGCTGTATTTTATCTGTTTTGAAAAGAGTTATCATAGATTTCTTGGAATATTTCATAATTTGGGCCTTCAAAGTTAGGCTAATAAGAAAACTATGCATGAAGATAAGTATCTGAAACTTTGTAGGATCATCCATCATAGTGAAGAAATATTTAAATATTCTGGGAAATTACTCCTTAGAGCCATAAGTAAGAGAGAAAACTTATTTAAAACAATAAGATTTTTCTGGTCACGTGCCATATTTCCTGATCCATTGTGTTTGGCACCAGGAAACAACTTGGCATGAGCCACTGAAAAATCCATCAGCAACTGTGTCAACTTTATCACTTCCTGAGCTCATGCTTGCAGGAAGTGGATACAAAAACAATGATTTAAAAGGGGAAAAAATTACTTTCTGTCATTTGAAAAATAAAAAAATATACATTTAACACTTACTTGCTATCTCACGATAGTAAATAAACTAGAAATTTGTCCTAACAATAGAAAATGAGCATAACATAATACACCAGATAAGTATTCATTTCTGAAACAAAGTTAAAGAGAGAGTCCCTATTATTTTTCATTTTTTTGTTGGAAGTGCTTTTTAAAAACAGAAATAAACTATATGCATTTAAGTGTATGTTTGGGGGTAGAAGAAAAAAATGACTAATATAATGTCAAACTCAGAAACATTAACAAGATGCAACTTCCAGAAAGCCATAGTTATTTTGCTCCAGATGACAAAGAAAATTCACAGAACAGAATGTCATAAGGAACACTTCATTGGGGATTTTAAACAAAAAGGAAACATACAAAATGTTTCCTTTTACTACATTTCAATGATAAAAAACATAAGTAAAAGGTCATATAATCTGTAAGTATTGGTGACCTCACACCTTGATTTTTCATGCCATGGACTACAAAACAAACCAATTCTTTGGATCCAGCCTGGCTACTGGCATTCACCTGATATGAACCTGATGTGATATTTTCAGCTGAGATATTAATAAGTGATCATTGCCTTTTCTGCTACACAAAACTTCTTCCCAAGAACTCTTCCTTCAAACCTGATTAACTCTCCTGTGATCAAGTGAATTCAAATATCTCTTGAATGAATTCCCCATCAGAATGACTTAAATATTCAGGCAGGTAGACATAATTTGAAAGTGAAAAAAAAAACACCCACTTTTTTTTACTCTTAATGCTTCTGTCTCCTGAAATATGTAATTAGGTCATATTTTTATTAGACAAATGATTGGGGAAAGAGATTCTAGATTAAGCCTATACTCATATGACTATTAATATCTCAAGAATACCCTCTATTTATATAATATCTAAACATTCTTCAAGGATATTGTATTTTGGGGTATGAAATTCCTCTTCCGTTATTAAGAATAATGAATCCAGTGACACAGATAACTCATCCATGTCATACAATGGGTAAGGACAAAGCCTAGAGTAGAAACCATACCTCTTGACTCCAGCATGCTTTTCCATATAGCATCCCGCTTATACTGTTGCCTACAGAATTGAAAGGGGATTGAGATTAAAAACTCAGGGGATATCATAGAGACAAATTAGGGTGGTCCCCCTAGAATGTGCCCAAGTACCTCTGCCACTGAGCACCCCAAACAATTCCATTCAGACCCATTTTAAACATTGATATTTTTCATAAGTTTTTATTTAAAATGAAGTTTTATAAACAAAATCATAACACTTTATCATTACTTCCCACAGATGAGTGTCATAGTTATATAAGTAGTAAAGCTAAATTTGAGTTTTAAGACTAATAAAAAATTAAAAGAATTAAGTTATGGATTCTTCATATATGCCTTCAATTTGATTGCACAGAATAATATAACTAAAAAGAGCTTTAGAAAATAAACTGATCCTTTTTTTGTATATTATTAATAAGATAGGAATTAATTTAAAAAAGAGGTAACAGTGCATACCAAGTGATAAATTTGGTACTTTTTAAAAAGGGTTCTTAAAATATAGATATACTAATCGTTTTGCTTGGACTTCAAAACTATATAATACAATACAGAAAGTACTAGACAATAATAGTAGTGTGGTATTCTTTTTGGTCCAAATAACAATGAAATATTAGGAAAAAATGCTTTCCCAAAACTCTGAACTGAGATTTAAACTTCTATAAAAAATTCAAGTTTGTACCGAAATGAAGAAAATAAATAAAATTCCAATAAAATAAGGCAAGTAAGTGAAGCTTGTAGTTAATAGAAAAAATAGTGTTAGAGATTTCAGCAAATATTAATAATATTTTCACAGAGAATCCAGAGTTAAATTATTATGCTTAGGGCAACAGTGAATTACCAGTCACTAAAGTAAAAATATCTGATAAATATATGATTCATTTTTGTATATATATACGTATGTATGTGATTATTATTATTCATGATAGTTCTGTTCTATAAAGTTGCCACAAATACTGAATTAGCAAATATTCAACCATTGTTCCTGGAAGAAATATCAGTTAGATTTTTGCAAGCTTATGGTAATATTTTTGTTAATGAATCAAAGCATAACCTTTTTAAATCTGTATTTCTGTTTAAAAGTACCATATTTAGTAGTATTGTTGATTCATTAATGCTGAACTCAGGGCCAAAAACACTATAACTTATGCCTGAACAAAATTTATCTAACACACATATTTTCTTCATAAGGCACATCACAACCTTTTGAGCTTAGGAACACCAGACAACACTTTAGCACTATATTTAAGGGACATTTTAAACAGTGAGATCAACAACAACAAAAAATCACAAAAATACAAAAACTATAACACAAAATAAACTGTGAAAAGGACATTTAGTTATGATATGAGAGCTGAAGCAAGAAGGCAGAGCATTGCCTTGTTCGAACTTAGCTGGCAACGTGCACGTAAGATTTTTCTCGCTGCTCTTTGCATGTCCATAAATGATTGTGCAAGCTCCTTGAGTACTATTAATATTTTGTCATTACTAATAAATTTTGGCAAGAAAATGAATTTGCAAGAAAGGAATCTGTGAATAATGGATTGACTGTACTTGTTTTGAGAGCTCCATATCTCCAAATAGAATGCATTTCTTCCGTATTTATTTCACTGGAACTCTCAGCAGTTACAACTTTTTCAACAGCTCCTGCCTTTTTGAAAGTTTCTCTTCTTTTCATTCCGAGGACATCAAGCTCTACTTCCAGATTCTTCCCACCCCCCCACCCCACTGGTTTCCCTTTCTCTGTGTCCTTTATGGGTTGAATCTTCTTTATCAGGTCTCTAAATATGGAAACTCTTTGAGTATAATTCCCAAACTGCCTTCTCCTTTCACTCAATACCTTACATACGCAATCTTTACTCAGAAGACTCACACATTTTATCTCTAGTTCAAATCTGTCCTCTAAAATTTCAGACGTATGTACAATGGACTACTGGACAGTTTCAAGTCAGTGTCTCAAAGGCACCTAGAAAACAGTGTGCATAAAATTGAATGTATGATTTTTCTCCACAAAACTTGAACCTCCAATCTGAAGAATTTATAAGATAAAGAATCTTTTAGGGCATGTGTCCTAGCTAATATTTTGAAAGTCATTCTAGATAGTATGGAGTAGTAGAGATAATCCCCTTCTCAATATTAAATAATTTGGCTTCTTCAGCAAAGTAGGATCCATACAGGAAACCCTACAGTCCAGTCATATGTAAGGCTCTCTAGTCCCAGAAGCAAGGCCATCTTCTCTCCAAGCTATAGCATCACCATCACAGGTAGTACAATATACTGAGCCTAAGACCCTGAGCAATCTAATAGAAGTGTCATATAAATTCATTAGGCTTCTTCCTAGTCACCATATTAAAATTTCCATTGCCAATTATTATATAGCACCTAAAATCTATAAATATTACATTTTCCCAGTCTTTTGATGAATATTTTTACAGTGAATAAAGTAAACTTCATAAAATGGTATTTTTCTGATTACATATTTAGGTCTTTCAAATCTATGCAAAGAATATGTGTTACTTTGAACTGGCAAAATAACTAACATTCTCTATAATTATAACAAACTAGATGATAATTTTTGCCAGCCTTCTGTATATTCTATTTTATCAAAAATTTAGTCTCTGATTACACAGATCAAGGCAAGTATTCATAGAGGGTAAGTGGATAGCAGGGTAGCACCAGTGAGATCTCAAAGTTCAGCACTTACTCATTTGAGAAATAGTTATTCAATCTTATGGTTAATATAAATTTTGAAATTCCAAATTGAAGATCTTGTAATCTTTTTGGTACTCACTAACCATTTTTTGAATCAATTGAGAAGGCAGATAATATGAGAAAGAGGAAAGACACTCTGTCAAATTTTTAGAGGAGTAGTTTCCTTTTTCCAGACACAGAATAAACTTTCTTACATAGCCAGTGATACTTGTACTTTAATTTTGTAAGGGCTAATTTAATTAACTTTGTAGCTCATGGAAATCTCATCTAGTTTGTGACAATAAGTTGACTAATATCTCTAGTTTATGATGTTGCTGTAACTTATCTTTTTCCGTCTTCATAGTACTTAGTGGGGAGGTAAGAAAAATTTCCTCAAAGGCAGATATCCAGATGAAAATTTACACAGGAGGATTCTTAATTAATATATTGAATGTTATTACGGGGTCTTGAAAAGTGACTAGTGCTAGATATCTGTAGTGAATATTTGGAAATTTGGAAAAAATGTACCCATGTAAAATAAAACATAAAGCCAATGACAGAAGTTTGTTCAACACATTGTATTGTTAAAGTAACATTAGCTATTGATACAAACATCCTCAAGTTTTAATAGTTTAAGTGTACTTTTTCCTCATGTAACAGTCCCACAGTTGATTCTCTTTGGTGAGTGGAATTTTCACATAAAAATCCAGGACTCAACCTCCTTCTAGTCATATGCCTTTGATTTATGCTAAATCTTTGGAGACTTATATTTGGAGAAGGAGGGTAGAAAAAGAATAACTCTTCATTAAAATAATCAAAAAGATAATATTTATTTTAAAACAAATGTTATTAAATAGCTCGGTGTGAACAAAATATATTAAATATATATTAATATACTAATCTACTGTGGCAGATCCTTGAGATCAAGGATTTTTGTTTTGTTTTGTTCACCTTTGTCATCCATTTTCTTGTTGCAGTTTTCTTCTCTCCCTATGTTATTTCACCTAGTCAACACCCTTTAGTTCTCCTGTCTTGCCTAAGGCAGTGGAGAGGGAGCTAAGAAATACTTGTAAAGGCCACAGCCCAGAGACCAAGCCTACTAAAAGAATGAAATTAATACAAAAATTATAAAATGCTTTCCCTCTGCCATACCTTACTGCCACCACACCAAAAGAGATCTCACGTAATAATAATGAATTGCAGCTAAAATACCTATAAGATTCTGCAGAGGAATATGTAGGGAAATCCAAAGTTAATAGAGGAGAGAAAACAAAAACACAAGATAAATTTAAAACTTCTGGCAGCTACAGCCACAGCTATTAAAGATAGCCCAACTCCTAGCCAGATTAAAATAAATCCTCTCACTAAAAGCTTATTTATATAAATCTAAGTTCCTATTGCCTGATACAACATTCCTATTTTTCAAATAAATAAATATAAGGCATGTCAAAAGGTAAGTGAAAATACCATCTGTACAGCCATAAGAAGGAACCAGAAGGATTCAAATATGATATATATGTTGGAATTATTAGGCAGAGAGTATAAAATAAGTATGATTAATATGTTAAACTCTGTAACAGAAATGAAGAATGCTTTTGAGAGGCTCATTGATAGATTCCATATGACCAAGAAAAGATTCAGTAAGCTTGAAGAAATGTCAATAGAAACTTACAAAACCAATATGCAAAGAGGTTTTTAAAAATTTTTTTAAATCCAAGAACTATGAGACTATGCAACAATTTCAAAAGGTGTAACATATATATTATTGAAATATCAGAACAGAGAAAAAATCCAAAAATATGTTTGAACATAATATTAAAGAACTTTCCAAAATTAATGACAGACACTAAAACACAGGGAGTACAAAGCTGGATAAATGTCAAAAACTACACCAAGGCATATCTTGTTAAAGCTTCAGAAAACCAAAGACAAACAGAAAGTCTTAAAGAAAGCCAGAAGTAGGGGAAAGGTACCCTTTAACTGTAGAGGAATAAGGATAAGAATTAAAGTGTACGTCTCCTCAGAAACAATGTAAGTGAGAAGCAAGTAAAATATTTAAATTATTGAAATAAAAAAACCAACAACTTATAATCTGATATTCAGTGAAACTGTACTTCAAAAGTGAAAGATAAATAAAGACATTTTTCAGACAAACAAAAACTAATGGGGATTCTTAGCCAGAAGACTTGCACTGTGAGAAGTTAACAAAAGTTATTAAGGAAGAAAGAAAAATGATATAAGGTAGAAATTCAGAGCTAAATAAAGAAGCATGTTAGAGAAGAAATAAATGATGTTAAAATATAATTGGAACAATAATGTTTATAACACAAAGGATTTATTTCCTAGTGATAGCATGATGAGGTTGATCCCTTAATAAGTTGTTGACAAAATTGTGTATTCTTTTGAATAATCATATACCTAATAAGTTTTCAGTTCTTTATAAATCCATTTACCTCAATCATCACTTTTTTGAAACTTCTCTAAGAATTTATCCAATATATGGGAGTATGACTGGGTGAGAGGTTTATGTGTAGATATATTTCTTACAGCATTATAGAAAAAAAATAAAGAATAAGTTAAGCACCTTATGATTCATTGTAATGTTCTAATTCTATAAAAATTAAAACAAATTATTAGATTTTGCAGCATAATGAAAAAGTTAATTGTATTAAGAAGAATGAAAAAAATTACTGTTGATTATATTCCTTTTGTCTCTTTTCCAATCCTTTAACTTGGCAAGTACTATTCTAAGTTGAAATATAAGTTTATAATAAAATAATAGTTGCTTTTTAGAGTCTTTTCAATTATCTTCACAGTTTGTCAAATCTAAGAGTAAACAGTATAACTCATTACAATTGTCCAGAAAATAATCAGATCTTTTAACTTGGTTAGATCTTCATTTCGTTAATAAGACAGTTTCATTCACGATTATACTGTTGTATAGAAATAAAGCAGATTTTTTTTTTTTTACCTAACCACAAACTAGCTGTGAGATCTTTGTGTAATCACTGCACCTTCACTATATACACTTGGTTGAGAGTCCCTGTCAATTCTAAGATTTCACAAAATGGCAACTGATATTTCCATATTGAAGACGGTACTATTAATCAAAAATATTTTATTTCTCTTTTTTTTTCTTTTAAGAGTGTTATTTTTTAATAAAACTTATACTAATTAAGATCTATTAATCAACACATTTTTCTAATTGACTGGTTGGTAATTTCTTTTTTTATAATTTTTTTTTAATTTCAGCATATTATGGGGGTACAAATATTTACATTATGTGTATTGTCCTTGCCCCACCCGAGTCAGAGCTTCAAGTGTGTCCATCCCCTGGATGGTGCTCACTGCACCCATTAGGTGTGCATATATCCATCCCCTCCTCCACCCTCCCATCTGCCTGACACCTGATGAATGTTATTACTATATGTGCACTTAAGTATGGATCAGTTAAAACCAATTTGATGGTGAGTACATGTGGCTGGTAGTTTCTTCCGTTTAATCAGGCAAACAGAGGATAAAGTTTATGTGGCTGTTCTACTCAGTGCAAATAACTGTCCCAGGTATGTACGTAAATGATGAGTATGTGCATTTCTTAAGGAAATGGAAAGAGATAAAGATGTTGGTTTTACATAAAGCCATCATCATCTCACTGTCAAGGTTATACAAATATATACTAGGACATTTTGTGGGGAATTGGTGTCAAATTTAAGATGTATATATTTAAATATGTCTCATATCACCAAAGGATTTTACTTCCATAGTAACTAGGCAAAGAGAAACAATTGCTTTAAACTGAGAAATAATATATGTGTGTCATTATTTGGATGCAAGTTTCCTCTATAACAGCAGTTCATTGAAGTGATTGATAGTTACCATCTTCAGCCAACTCTGAATGGAAAGCTTTTGGTAATGAAATGACTTCTGTGGTAAGACTGCCCTGTCCAGGAAGTCATTCACTGACTGCCCCCAAAGAGCACTGGTTCTGCAAACCAACATATACACAGATTTTGGCTGAGGTTGGAATTCTGGCTCATTGGCTGCCATTATTATGACAGCCATTTATCATAGAAATGGAGCCATATGTGAGGTTATCTTCTTCCAAATGGATATGAACGCTATAAAGATCAACCAAAACAGAAGGTCTCACTCTTCTATGCCTGTACACAGCATTCCCAATATCTCATCTAGTTAACTATACAAACACTCTAATCATGACTAATATGAATTTTTATATTTACTTGGGATTTTATCTTAATGACACTGTTGAAACTGAATTCACTTAAAATTTGGTTGTATTTCAATCGACTCCCTATAAATAATTATACAACAGCAGTTAACAGATAAAATATGTTCAGGTTATTATGGAATTGTACTGTTTATTAGGATCATTTCTTGCTCAAGCATTTTTCTGGATTTATGCATGTAAAAATTCACACACTAACAGAGTACAATTGTCATTTCTCAATCAAAATTGAATTTCAAAATCTGAAAGCAACTCAACAAATACTTGTTGAACACCAGCTGCATAATGGAAAACATTATGTTGAATCTTCTGGAAGATGTAACCATGAATAAGTCAAGTTTCCTACTCTCAAACAATCTATAACCTAGTTAGCAATGCAATGATATTACTTAATTCTTACTGTGACTCTTATATCAATCGTAATAGGAATGAAAAATTTACATGTATGGAAGATTTTATATATGTCAAGTCCTGATTTGTGAAGACAAGATGATATGATGTATAGTATGTGGGCACTGGAGCCATCTATTATAGTTTAAATTCTGATTTTGGCATCTAATACCAATATGGAACTAGGATAAGTTAGTTAGGCTTTCTCAGTTTCATTTATAGAAAATTGTGATCCTAAAAAATGGCTTTCATTGTTGTTGTTAGGACTAGAGATATTGCATGTAAAGCAACTGTAATATGATAATATACAATATGAAAGGTTGTTATTTTTACATCATTATATGTATTCTCAATATCATTTAATTCACAATGAAAAAACATTAAAACACATGTATTATTCTCATTAAACAGAGAAAGAAACCAAGGCAGACTAAATCTAAACTAATCTTTACAATTTATCAAAATGATAACAAAGAGGAATTGGTTCTCAATTTTCATCGTTCTCACTTAAATCCTAGTTCTCTGTTCATTACAACATATTAGCCTATAAGCAATGCACATCGGAAGATGCTTGCCTGGGTAATCTAATCAATCTGAGATTGTCAAGGCTTAGGAAGCAGAACCGAGAAAATCATGGTCCCTATTAAACTAATACCTATGACTAATAGTGGTAAAGAAGGTGTTCAAATCAATAAGATCCAGGAAGCTGCTAAAGGTAAGATTCAGAAACTGGTCACATGATGGGAGCCATAGTGAAAAGATATAATACAAGGAATAGAAAGAATAGGCTCTACCTAATGATACTCAAATTTTAAAATTAAGAGGATCACAAACCTAATAAAGTATAGGATCATAAACCTAATAAAGTAAATTGAAACTAAATATATCAGCCTGTCAGTTTTACCAGCTTGCTTCCAGAATACAAAACCTGGTAAAAATGTAGATAGGTGTGACAAGAAATTGATACAACATTATATTTCAGAGGGCATGGAGTAGGCACAGTTGACTACTTCCAATAGATTTGATATTCCTAATGTACATGTGGGTTTTATTCTCAATGGTTCATGACTTGGTGCAAAGGGTAAAGGCTCTGTGTGTGTATGTATAGGTGTGTGTGTCTGTGTGCGTATTAATGGGGATCCAGGGAAGTAAATCTGAAATCACTGTTTCCTACCACCTGCAACTTTAGTAACACAAGGGAAGACAGAATGAACAGAGATAAGATCTGTAATGATGACTCATGTACCATGTGTGACATTAGATTGGAAAAAATATGTCATATAATTTACATATTACATATATGTTATGTGTACATGCATGTACACACCAGTTACACATAATATGTAACACATATTAGTAGCACAGTACACAAAATTTACATATTGCTTATAATTGGGTTTGAAAGGTAGTGTTTGGTAGGAACTGTCTCCTAGGGCTGCAGTTTTCTATGTTTTTATTTTCTTTACTGAATAAAACAAAAAGTGGGGGAATGTTGAATGAGGAATAATGGTAATATTGAAACAACAAATAAGGATTGGGCAATGAATGAGTTGGATTCAAGAAGCTATACACATAAAAATTAGACTTGTTATTTCAGAAACTATCCCACAATATTCATCACAAACATTCAATGCTATTTAAATATATGAATAATAGAAATTTTTAAATGTTAACTTATTCTTAAAAAACACATTATAGGATAAATGTTCATATAAAAGAATGTGGACAGGTTATGTATATTTCCCTAATTACCAAATTTTCTGAGATAACTGGATGAGACCAAACACACTCTGGATTCAGCATTTTATTTTTATAATTTAAATTGATTTGAATATTCTGGAGTCATTAATTTTCATATCCCTGCTTTGTGATATATAAGTATGTCCATAGTTCAGTAGATGTAGAATATTACATATATTATCTCATTATATAATTCTGGTTTTCATCAGAGTTATAATTTATGATTAATTTGTATGCCTATGTTAACTAAAAGTTTCATGAGGGTAGTAGCAAGATTTAGGGGAAATGCTTGGCTCATCAAGAGTTTTACTGGATCATGAACAGACAATTGTACACAACAGAAAATCCAAAAGTAGACTGAAGAGTATATGGCAATTTAATATATTTTAAGTTGTTGTGGGGTATGGTAATAAGCTTTACTATATTTTTAGTGTTGGGGGATATGGTAATAGGCTTTTAAAAATATATAAATGGTCAAACGAGATGGACCTGAAATATGATAAACT
Source organism: Mirza zaza (assembly GCA_008750895.1). Taxonomy (NCBI): domain Eukaryota; kingdom Metazoa; phylum Chordata; class Mammalia; order Primates; family Cheirogaleidae; genus Mirza; species Mirza zaza. Next base: position 35,380 of record VSMD01031960.1, on the reverse strand, counting down.
CGGTTTGAATTTCACATGATATATAGGATAAATTCCAATTGTATCAGATACCTAAAAGTAAAAACAAACAAAAAGAAAAACCGAAACAAATGCCAGAAGAAAACACAGTGTATTCTTTTATTCGCTGTGACTCAAATTAAAGAGGAAACTAAACATGTGATATAGTTCACCATACAAAGACAATAAAAACATTATTTCATGTAGGGAAATTTACCATACACAAAGTGAAAAAATCAGTGACACTCAAAGTTTTTCAACATATAAAGTATGATCTGGTAGGGAAAAAATAGAAAAAAATGGATTCAGAGAGTTATTTCCTCTTTTGTCTTTAAAACATGACTGGTCTTTTTTTGTTATTTCAAGGTTCAGGAAAGTTCAGTAAAAGAATTAACAGAAATTTAAAAAAGAAAATTATCTTATCTGACAATTCAAAGAATAGTTTTCCTAAACCAGGATCACCCTTTCTTTTGGTCAATTTTTATAATTGTGATCAAATAAAAACAGCTAACCTTAAAATTAATTATACTATAAATTGAATTAAATTTATTGAATTACCAGTAGCAGCAAAGGTGTGAATAAAAACCTCATGTATAAATACAGTAGTTTACATAGCACCACTGCTATATTTTCTGCCACTTTAAAAGTTAGGAAGCATTTTAATGTTCTTTCTAACATTTAAATATAAAATGTAAACATTGAGATAGGATGATATTGTTATACAGCAACTCAGCATTCCCTGTAGAGGGAATAAGTAATACAACATATACAACTTGCCTTCCAAAATCACCAGAAAAAGAATCTTAAAAATATTTACAAAAATGTTTAAGGCCCAGGAAAATTATTGGGCATAGTAAAGCCTAAAAGCAAAGAATCCCTTGACTCGCAAATATTTTCTCCCCACAAAAAAAATAATTCTTTTATATTCAATACAAACAAAACAGTAGGCAATTTAAATTTGGTCCTGAAGGACTCTAAAGATGAACTAGATACACAGTTGAAGAGAGGACTCATTTGGTTTTTAATAAGAGATTCAACGTGCCAGTTTTTTTGAGAATGCCTGAGGATCAGCTAGGTCAATCTCATATACAAAATGGTCTGCACATTTATCAAGATTATTTTTTCTCTCTTTTCTTCCACAGCCAAACTGGGAGCTTAAGCCATATGGTCAATGACTCACTAGGAAGGCAAAGAAAGTGAGACTTAGGATACAAGACTAGCATTGATCAAGCTAGACAAAAACACAACTGTGTAAAATTACAAAAAAAAACAAACAATTCTCCCACCTTATTTCCAGCACAGCTTCAGGAATGGACATCCTCAAATCATACCAGACACTCTGTATTTATTTTTCTGATGTACTTCCCTATAATCTGTTAAATATGTTTCAGATTATTTTTGCTTGCAAAAATATTTCTTTCCAATGTTGGGGACCACCAAGGAACTACATATACAGATATACACCATATCACTCCTCTAGCACTGAATTTAGAGTATTCTTTTTATTTTATTTTATTTTTTTGAGACAAGGTCTCTCTGTTTCCAGGGCTAGAGTGCAGTGGCATCATCATAGCTCACTACAACCTCAAATTTCTTGATTCAAGCTATCCTCTTGGCTCAGCCTCCTGAGTAGTTGGGACTACAGACAAGTGCCAGCATGTCTGGCTACTTTTCTATTTTTGTATAGAGACTGGGTATTGCTGCATTGTTCAGGCTGGTCTCAAACTCCTAGCCTGAAGCAGTCTTCCTACATTGGCCTCCCAAAGTGCTAGGATTACATCTATGAGCCAGGGTGACTGCCCAGCCAAATTTAGAATATTCTCTTTAACTCAGTTCTTCTTTTCAACTTAGAAAAAACAAACACCACCCCTCCACGAAACAAAACAAAACTTTTCTACTTGGAAAGGCTTTGGGTCCAAAAGATGAAATTTTACTGAGCTACAAAGTTAATTCAGCAGTTCTGGGATATGTTCATGTTTTGGCAATTCTTATTGTCATTTCTGCAGTTCTGTACAGGATGCTAAGGAACCTGTTGCCTGACATGTTGAGATTGAAAGGGATTTGTATCTATTACAATGACTCAGAAAAATTGAAAATACTTCCAATTTTTTTTATAGATGATGAGGCTTGTAAATGTTCTCTCATATTTTTGATAACTAATGCACTTGGCAACTCTCACAGAATATTTTTAGGGTTAATTCTGCTTATTGTGGTCCAAATTTAGAAGGAAGACAGGGAAAGTACCCCTTTTGAGTACCTAGTTTTTGTCAGTAACTTTGGTAGGGAATTTGTACACTTTATGTTAGTGAGGGATTTCCAGAAAAACAGCACCAATAAGAGATTATATATATCCATATTTGTGGATTGTGTGTCTGTGGATTCAACCAACAACAAATCAAAAATATTCAGGAAAAAAATTCCACAATGTCCCAAAAAGAAAAAGTGGAATATGACATACTTCAAGTACTACATTGAAGCCACATGAATGAGGTGATGTGTAGGCTTCTAAGTAATCTAGAGAAGTCTAGACATGACTAAAGTATAAAGGAGCAAATTTTATTCCACTGTGGTCTGAGAAGATATATTGCATAATTTCTATTTCTTTAAATTTGTTGAGACATGTTTTGTGGACTAGGATGTGATCAATCTTAAAGAATGTTCCATTAGCTGATGAGAAGAAGGAATAGTCAGTAGATTTAGGGTAGAATGCTCTGTAAATGTCTGTTAGGTTCATTTGTTCTAGAGCCCTACTTAAATCCATTGTTCTTTGTTTATTTTTTGCTTGGAGGATCTGTCCCACTCTGTCAGTGGGGTGTTGAAGTCCCTGGCTACTACAGTGCTGCTGTGTATCATATTGTGTAGATCAATTAGAGCTTACTTTATGAATCTGGGTGACTTTTGTTAGGTGCATAAATATTTAGGATTGTTATGTATTGAATTGTTCCCAAAGTCATGGAAATTAAACAAGCTACTGCTGAATGATTATTGGATCATGGAGAAAATTAAGGTAGAAATCAAAAGATTATTTGAACTAAATGACAAAGGAGACATAAGTTACTAAAATCTATGGGATTCAGCAAAAGCATTCCTAAGAGAAAAAATCATAGCCATGATTGCCTACATCCAAAAGACAGAAAGATCACAAATCAACCATCTAATGAATTGTCCCATGGAATTGGAAAAGGAACAACAAACCAATCACAAACCCAGAAGAAGAGAAATAACTAAGGTCAGAGCAAAACTAAATGAAATTGATAACAAAAGAATTATAAAGAAGATTAATGAAGCAAAAAGTCAGTTCTTTGAAAAGATAAACAACATTGACAGGCTTCTCACTGGATTAACCAGAAACAGAAAAGAAAGGACTTAATAAGCTCAATAAGAAATGAAAAAGGAGATATTATAACTTATACCATAGAAATACAAAATATCATCTCTGAATACTATAAAAGTCTTTATGCACATAAATATGAAAATGTTGAGGAAATGGACAAATTCTTGGAAACACGCAACCCTACGCTCAATCAAGAAAAAATAGAATTCCTGAACACATCAAATCAAGTAACAAAATTGAAGCAGCAATAAAAAATCTCCCAACAGAAAAAAGTTCTGGACCAGATGGTTTCACACTAGAATTTTACCAGACCTACAAAGAACTGGTATCTATATTTCAGGAATTATTTCATAGCATCAAGAAGGAAAGAATCCTCCCCAACTTGTTTTAGGAAGCCAATATCACCTTGATACCAAAGCCAGGAAAGGATACAACAGAAAAAGAAAACTACAGACCAATATCCCTTACAAATATAGATACAAAAACACTCACTAAAATCTTAGCAAACTAAACTCAGCTGCACATCAAAAGAATAATCTGCCACAATCAAATGGGCTTCATTCCAGAGATGCAAGGATGGTTCAACATAAGCAAATCTATAATTGTTATTCACCACATAAATAGAAAGAAAAATAAAGACCATATGATCCTCTTAATAGAAGCAGAAAAAACATTTGACAAAACTCACCACCCTTTTATGATAAGAACTCTTAACAAAATAGGAATAAATGGAACATACCTCAAAATTACAAAAGCTGTATACGACAAACTCAGCCAACATCATACTGAATGTGAAAAATTCAAGCTCTTCCATTTAGAACTGGAACCGGACAAGGTTGCTCACTGTCACAGCTTCTATTCAACATAGTTCTGGACGTTCTAGGCAGAGCAGTCAGACAAGAGAATTAAATCAAGCGTACCCAAATGGGGCAAGAAGAGGTCAAACTATTGCTCTTAACTGACAATATGATCTTGTATGTAGAAAACTACGATTCTGCCAAGAGACTCCTAGAATTGATAAATAAATTCAGGAAGGTCTCAGGTTACAAAATCAATGTACACAAATCAGCAGCATTCCTATACACCAAGAAAACTCAAGCTGATAATCAAAAGACTAAATACCTTTCACAATAGCAATAACAATAACAACAACAAAAATTAATTATCTAGGAATACATTTACCCAAGTAGCTGAAAGACCTCTACAGGGAGACTATTAAACACTGAGGAAGGAAATCATAGATGATGTAAACAAATGAAAAAATCATGTCATGCTCATGGATTGGCAGAATCAACACTGTTAAAATGTCTATAATACCTAAAGTGATTTACAAATTCAATGGAATCATCATTAAAATACCAATGTCATTTTTCACATATCTAGAAAAAATAATAACTCTATGCTTCATATAGAACCAGAAAAGACCCTGAATAGACAAAAGCAAGCTTAAGCAAAATAAGAAATCAGGAGGCATCATTTTACAAGTTATCAATCTATACTTCAAGGTTACAGTAACTAAAACAGCATGGGACTGGCACAAAAACAGAGACATAAATCAACAGATAAGAACAGAAAACCCAGATATAAAACAAACCTCATATTGCTATCTGATATTTGATAAAGCATACAAAAACATCATTGGGAAAGGAATCCATATTTAAAAAATTGTGCTGAGAAAGATGGATAGCCACAAGTAGAAGACTAAATCAGGATCCGCCCCTTTCACCACTCACAAAAATTAATTCATGATGGACAGCAGACTTAAACCTAAGGGATGAAACTTTAAGACTTCTAGAGGAAAATGTTGGAAAAACTCTTCTAGATATTATCGTATGAAAGAATTTATGAAGAAGACCACGAAGACAATCACAGCAACAACAAAAGTAAATAAATGGGACCTGATTAAATTCAAAAGCTTCTGCATAGCCAAGGAAATAATCAATAGAGGAAATAGATAACATAGGGCATGGGAGAAAATATGTACATTCTATATATCTGATAAAAGGCTGATAACTAGGATCTATGAAGAACTCAAGCAAATCAGCAAGAAAAATCAAACAGCCTCATTAAAAAGTAAGCAAAAGACATGAACAGAAGCTTTTCAAAAGAAGACGGACTAATGGTCAATAAACATATGAAAAAATGCTCAATGTTTCTAATCATCAAGGGAATGCAAATCAAAATCACAATGAGATATACTGGTTTTTATCGAGAAGTCCCAAAATAACAGATGCTAGTGTAAATGTGGATAGAAAGAAACATTTATGCACTGTTGGTGAAACTACAAACTAGTACAACCTCTATGGAAAATAGTATAGAGATACCTCAAAGAACTAAAACTAGACCTACCTTTTGATCTAGCAATCCCATTATTGGGTATTTACCCAAAGGAAAAAAGAAAGTCGTGTTATCAAAAGTCAGGTTATCAAAAAGACACTTGCACTCAAATGTTTATTGTGGCACAATTCACAATTGCAAAGATGTGGAATCAACCCAAGTGCCCATTAACACATGAGTAGATTAACAAAACGTGGTATACATATATATATACACACATACACACACACACATAGCTATATATACACCATGTTTTGTTAATCCATCCATGTGTTAATGGGCACTTGGGTTGATTCCACATCTTTGTATATATATACATATATATATACACACACACACACACACAGGTATATGTACCTATATACACATATATACATATATATGTACATATATATACACACATACACACACGTACACACACACCATACAGTACTACTCAGCCATAAAATAACATGGTGAACTAAATATCATTTGTAACAACCTGTATTGAACTGGAGACCATTCTTCTAAGTTAAGTATCACAAGAATGGAAAAACAAACACCACATGTACTCAGTATTAAATTGGAACTAATTGATCAACACTCATGTGCACAGATGGAAGTAAAACTCAACACAAATCAAGCAGATGTGGAGAAGGGGATGGATAGATTCACATGTAAAGGGTACAATGTACACTATCTGTATGATGGGCACACTTATAACTTTGACTCATACTATACAAAAGCAATTCATGTAACCAAAACATTTGTAGCCCCATCTTATTCTGACATTAAAAAAAAAGGAAGAAATTGGTTCAAATTATTACAGAGGCGAAAAAATCCCACAGTCTGCTGTCTGCAAACTAGAGAACAATGGAAGCTCATGGTGTAATTCAGTTTGAGTCTGAATGCCTGAGAACCAGAGGAGCCTATGGCATAAATCCCAGAGTCCAAAGGCCAGAGAACCTAGAGCTCTGATATGTGACGGCAGAAGAAGATGGACGTCCCACCTCTAGAAGAGAGAGAGTTTGCCCTTCCTTTGGCATTTTGCTATTCAGGCCCTCAACAGATTAGATGATGGAGGCCCATGTTGGTAAAGGTGGATCTTCTTTATTCAATCTGCTGATTTAAATGCTAATCTCTCCTGGAAACACCCTCACAGACACACTCAGAAATAATTTTGTATCATGTGTCCAGGTATCACTTAACTCAATCATGCTGACACATAAATGATGTATTTTATCTCATTAAAATCTCAATATATGCAATTTATAGGATCAAGGAACTTGCCAAAGGCCACTTGGAGAGTATCTGGAACATCACTTTTGGGTTAGATCTTAAACCATCCAATTACAAAGTCTATATGTAAACTTTCTATTTTCTTAGAACAAATCTTGGGGTTAAAAATCTGATGTTTTTATACAGCCTGAGAAATTCTGTAAGGGTTTCAGGACTCCTGTAATTGGTGCTTTTTACAAGTAAGTTAAATGAAGACTTGGAGATACTGAATTCTGGTATTTTACTTGAACCAACGGTTAAGTGGTGATTCTATCTCTACGATACCCTCCTCTATTCATCAGTACTTTCGAACAAAATTATGCACGTTACATATTTATGCAAAGTAATGGTTATATTAAATAGCCTATTATTTAATAAAGTATTGATGACTAAAACAGAAAACAGTAGCTATTCAAAAACAGCCTCTAGTACAGACAGTTCAGTATTGTAAGCTCCTTTAGCATCTTCATGAAGTAGCCCTGTAGTCAATCTAATGCTCTCCAGCACATGACAAAATGTCCATGCCACAGCCAACACTGTTGAAACCTATAGGCATGGCCTTAAACATGTAATAACTCTAAAATTATAGGGGGTTTTCATTTTTAAAAAATGCAACCCATTTTGCTATTATCAATTAAAATGAAAACACATAAGAGAACCATATTCATATAATTCTATTGCTGGATTAGACTTGGTGGCCTCAGCACTGAAGGGAGACTTGCCATTTGAGAACTTTACATTTATAAAGGATTTTGTCAGTAATCAAACAACTCTGAGAGAGAAAGGGAGCCCAGAGAAACTATGAGGATGAGAGTGAGCAGCTCCAGGACCTATTCAAGGCTTTCTGGTTTATGGTATTCACTTTATCAGTCTGGGTCAAGTTGACCCGTATAGAGAAAAGGAGAAAAAAAGTGAAATTTGACTTTGAGGGCAATACTATCTTTCACTTATTTCAAAACAGATAGGTTTATGATGAAACAGATTTCTGTAAGGCTTGTCAAATTTAGAAATAATTCCCCTCGATGTGTGCGTAAACAGAAAAATAATATCTATCAATAAACATAGTGTGCTCTCAAGCCAACTGTGTTTTTTGTGAGTTTTGGTCAACTTCCACATGGATTTGCTTTCATGATAAGGATAATTTTCTTCTTGAAAGATACCTAAAGGACACTGCCCATAGGAATCATTTTATTCAATATTCTGCAATGGTAAGCAGCAGCTGTGAAAGTTCTGTCCAGCTACACCATGAAACCAAGTGTAGTAGAGGAGATGATTTATCTACACGTGACAGATTTTCTTATCAAGAATTTGGCCAACAATGTTAAGCAAAGCAGTTAGACATAGCCACCCTCCAAGGCTGTCAATGTGATGAGTGTGAGGACAAAAAAAAAAAATGCATTTAGCAGACTCCAAAAAGTGTGATGTAACATTGAACATGCTGAGATGTAGCCTGATGAAGACTGCGGTTTTCTAATTGATGTGTTTTTCTGTCACTATGATGATAGGGAAACATCTCTTTGTATGATCTCAGTCCCAAATATGCAGATTTGACAAAGTCCCAGTAAACTACAGACTCTGGGATGCATTTTCATTCCAAATTTCCACTTTAACACAGGCTCAAAACAAACAAGTTTATTGGAAAAATAACACAACTCATGACTTGTGAATCCATAATGACATTCTTTACAGGGGTTTGGAAACACTTGACATTCAGCCCACACATTGTGAAATGAGACACAGAGATACTCCTGCCTCAACAATGTAGTCATGTACCCCAACTGTAAGGAAGAAGAGGGCTTGATAAATCAGAATTATTACTTTCAAATTAGTTCAAAACTAAAATTGTATGGGTCAAAACAAATATGAGATGAGAAGTTTAAAAATGACAAGGTATCCAGTCATGGGTGATAAATGGGAAAATTCTTCTCAGGGCAATGCTAGAAGACAGAACTTCCAATCAGCCCAGTCGCTTGGAGAACTTTGTCACCTTACTGAACACCACCTAAGTTAATATAAACCAGAAAGACAAAAATGCTTTTCAGTTAGAAATATAACTCGCCAGTGTTGAGTTAGTAGGCTAACAATTTTTTTTCTGTATTACTATTACTGGAAAATAGAATAAAAATTTGAGGTCTTACAAATACAGAAATAAAGTAGTGATAATTGTTAGATCCCACTATCTAATGTCCCTTAGGGGGACAAAATGGGTGATCTCTTCATTCAGGGCACCGTATCCAGAAAATAATTCTGCTATAGACATGAGAAAGACTTGTCTAGCAACTTCCATTTTTCTAAATTCCATTATAATTATTATGCTCTTTTGTACATAGCTATTTATACTCATGTTATTAGAGAGCACTGTTGACAACACATCAATAGATGAAGTTTGAACATAGATTCTGATATCTGGCTATCCGAGTTTGATTCCTAGCTCCATTCCTAACTGGCTGTGTAGCTTTGGGCAAGTTACGTAAGCCTGCTGTTCTCAATGACCTCATGTGTAACAAGGGGTTAATAGCATCCTATGTTATAGTATTATTGTGAATTTTAAATCAGTTAATACATCTTAAAGACCAAACAGAGTACTTTGGGTTTTATGGTTACCATGTGATCATTCTTTTTGCTGAGTGCATTTGGTAAATGCAATATGTTTGATATTGTCATGATTTCTTTATCTGAAAATGTATATTGGTTTACTCTTTGGGCGTTTTCTTTCGATGACCAAACTCATTTAGTACACATGGATTCTTGATGTTTTCTTATTATTTTCCTTTGTGACAGGTACTATGCTAGGCACATTATATACATTTCACATTAATTTTCATAACATTATTGTGGAAGACATGATTTATTACCTACTAGACTGCGTTTTCCTCTATCTCCTTTCTTCTTTCTACTCTAGAACCTTGATTTGTTCCAAGTACCAATGTGCATAGCCCCAGAAGGTGAATGGATGAATAAAAAATGGTCTAAGCCTATCATGATCTTCTTATATATTATTTTTTAGTAATTTATTTTCCAGACTGGCTTGCAGCTAAAAAAGTCCATGAGACCTGATTCTGGACAATGAGACTTTAGGGGAAATGAACAAAAAGACTTTTCAAAAAGTGTTTTCTTTCACTGATAAAAGGAGAAGGTAACTTTAGTAGGAGTTCTATATCCTTCCCTTGACTCTACTCTTTTTAATTTAATGTGGTTGAAGTGCTAGGAACTGTGACAGTTATTTTGCTACAGAGAGGTAACAAACAAGAATAAATAGCTAATGTGCTTAGGATGGCAGATCTGAAGGATGCAAAGAGACTGCACCCTTTAAGGTAAAATTGAGCCAGTAGACAAACTTTACCCACCTTACCTGCAGATGTCTTAGTATGTTAAATCACTAAATTGCTTTATTGCTTAGTTACTGAAACTTGGGTATTTTATGACACAATGGCTACTGTCTTTTTTGTGCTAAATGTTTTCCATATATTATCTCACTTCCTTCAGGAATCATAAGCGAGGACTTACTGCGCTTATTTTAAACTTCAGGAAACTGAAACTTCAAAGCTAAAGATAACTTGAATCAAGTTAAAGTGTCAGTGACAAAGACAGATTTCAAACCCAAGTTCATTTTATTCAAACACTATTCATTTCCACCACATTGTTAAGTCAAGGAAAATGCTATTTGTGCATGTATGTGTGGGCGTACGTGAACATGCACATGCATGTGATGGTACAGTCCTCTTTCAGAATTTTTTTTCTGGAAAGAAAGAGAAGAAGTTCTTTTTCCTATTCCCTCCAGTAGGTAAAAACTAAAAATATAAGGAAAAATTTTGGACACTATAAAGAAAACAAACATAGGAAAACTATGAAAGGTGGAATGAAGAAAACAGAGTGGTTAAGGACACAAACCAACATGGCAATGAGTTAAGGTTTTCTTTTGACCTCGTTATATTTCAGACTTGGTGCTACCTGGGCCCACATCCCCAAAACACTACTAGCAGGTGCGCTCAAGGAAAGACTGATCTTTCTTATCAAAATCTGATTTTTCCAGCCAAAGGACCATTAACGGACACATTTGCAAGACAGACACTTTTGAACAATAACTTCCCTACTCCAGGCAAACACAGCAGAATAAAAATTCAACCCCAACCCCACCCCTAAGCACCAGCAAAGGTGGAGTGGGGAGACTGGACTTCCACACTCTCCAGACCCTGGCCCCTTTCTTAGTTCAATTAGGTCTCTGCCCAAAGCTCATCTTCCTTTTCCCTCTATTCTTTCACATTATTTATTTGTGTCCTATTTAGAACTTGTCACCCTTTATGAAAAGGTTAACAACTGCCACTCTTGCTCACCATTGTGTCCTCCAGCACCTAGAATAGTTCATGGCATATAATAGACAATCAATATGCATTTATTAAATGAATTAACACATGGAAAGGAAATATCACTATTCAGTAATGACAATGATATTACTAATAATAAAAGTAACAGTGATTTATGAGATCATATGATTTTTGGTATGAATGTAGAAATACTTTTTCTTCAGTGGGAATGGTATGGATCTCATAAATTAAGTGGGGTGATATATTAAATCTTCTCATATATTAAATATCATTTTTAGATGAGGATACTGATGTGCAAAATTTAAGTTAATTGTCATGAGGTCACATCTCTAGAATGTTTTTGGCTCAGTTGAAACTCTGCCTGAGTGACTAAAGGACCTCTACTTTTGTTTCTATTCAGTGTTTTCCGCTGGTGTTTCATGGGCTAGGGACGATCATCTGCTTGGAATCACATGAAGATCATTTTTAAATATAGGTCCCTGTAAGTTATAACTCCTGTACTCTTGATGATTAGTGTCATAGATCATTTTTCCTATGTTTACTTTCCATTTGTCTTTATTCTTTTGAGAAGCTTCTGTTTATATTTTTAGCCCACTTTTTAAAAGGGTGTTTTTTTTTTTTTGATGATTTGTTTGACTTCTTTATAAATTCTGGATATTAGCCCTTTATCAGATGTGTAGCTTGTGGATATTTTCTTCCATTCTGTAGGTTGTCTATTTATTGTGTTGATTGTTTCCTTGGCTGTAGAGAAGATTATTGATTTAATCAAATCCCATTTATTATTTTTTGTTGTTGCCAAAATTGCCATTGGGGCCTTAGTCATAAATTCTTTGCGGCCTAAGCCAATATCCAGAAGAGTCTTTCCTACATTTTCCTACAGAAATCTTATAATTTAATACCTTGGATCCAGTCTTTTACCCATCTTGAGCTAATTTTTGTGAGTGGTAAAAAGTAGGGGTCCTGTTTCATTTTTTTGCATGAGGGTATCCAATTTTCCCGGTAACATTTATTGAATAGTGTTTCTTTTCCCCAGTGTACATTGCCGTCAGCTTTGTTAAAGATGAGTTGATTGTTGGTAGATGGTTTTATATCTTGTTTCCCTGATCTGATCCATTGATCTATGTCTATTTTTTCTAGATTCTTTACTTTATGCATGTAGAGATTTACATAGTATTCATGGATGATGATTTTTATTTCTGTTGTATCAGTTAACATCGCCTTTTTCATTTCTAATTGAGCTTATTTGGGCCCTTTCTCTTCTGTTCTTGGTTAATCTATCAAGAGATCTGTTGCTTTTGTTTTCAAAGAACCGTCTTTTTATTTCATTAATCCTTTGCATTGTTTTTGTTTGTTTTACAATTCATTTAGTTCTGCTCTGACCTTTTTTATTTGTTTTCTTTATTGGCTTTGGATTTGGTTTGTTCTTTCTTTTCAAGTTCCTTGAGGTGTGACATTAGGTTTTTAATTTGTGATCTTTCCATCTTTTTAATGTAAGCATTTAAGGCTATAAATTTTCCATTGAGGAATGCTTTTGCTGTGTCCCAAAGATTTTGTTAGCTTGTGTCCCCTTCATTGTTAGCTAAAAAAAATGTTTAATTTCTATTTTAATTTCATTCTTGACCCAATAATCTCTCAGGAGCAGGGTGCTTTAATTTACATGACTTTATGTAGGTTTGAATATTTCTCTTGTGATTGATTTCTAATTTTATTCTGCTATTGTCTGAGAAGGTACGTGGTATGATTTTGATGTTTTTGAATTTGTTGAGATCTGTTTTGTGGCCTAAGATATGATTAGTCTTGGAGAATGTCCCTTGTGCTACCGAGAAGAATGTGTATTCTGTAGTTTTCAGGTAGAATATTCTGTAAATGTCTGTTAGGTCCATTTGATTTAGACTTTGGTTTAAGTCCATTGTTTCTTATTTATTTTCTGCTTTGATGATTTGTTGAGCTATTACAATGGGGTGTTGAGGTCTCCAGCAATTATGATGGTATTATTAATTTCTTTGCTTAACTCTAATAAAATTTGTTTTGTGTATTTGGGAGGTCCTGTGTTGGACACATATATATTTAAGATTTAACATAAGTCTTCTTGTTGAATTGCTCCCTTTACCATTATATAACAACCCTGTTTGTCTTTCTTTAACTTTGTTGGCTTAAAGTCAATTTTATCTGATATGAGAATGCTACCCCTGCTCTCCTTTTATTTCCATTTGCATAGAATATTTTTTTCTATACTTTCATGTTGAGTCTGTGTGCATCCTTGTGGTTTAGGTATGTTTCCTTGAGACAGAAGATACATTGGTTGTGTCTTTTTATCTATTCAGCCAACTATGTGTCTTCTGAGACTACCATTTAGCCCATTAACATGAATTGATAGCATTGGTATGTGGGGTGTTGTCTGTTAATCCTGTTAGGTAGTCCTTTATTGCTTTGTTTTACCTTTTGTTCTATTGTTTTGTAAGAGTTGTAGGTTTGGGGGGGGGGAGTAGGTGAATTTACACTGGTGGGAATCATCTGATTTGCTGATTTGCGTATAGTGCTCTGAGTATTTCGTGCAGAGCAGGTGTGGCCATGGCAAATTCCCTCATTGTTTGCTTGTCTGGAAAAGAAGTAATTTTTCTCCTTATTGTGAAATTAAGTTTTATAGGATACAAAATTCTAGGCTGGCAGTTGTTCTGTTCAAGTCAATTGAAGATGGGGCCCCAATTCCTTCTGGCTTTTAAGGTTTCTGCTGAGAAGTTCACAGTTAGCTTGATGGGTTTTCCTTGATAGGTTATTTGATGCTTTTGTCTTGCTGCTTGCAGAATTTTTCCTTCATTTTTACTTTGGCCGGGTTGGTTACTATGTGTCATGGATGTGACACATAGTCATCTTCCTGGTGTTTAATGTCTGTCTTGTATCTGTATGTCTGAATTTTTGTCAATACCAGGGAATTTTTCCTCAAATAGGTTTTCCATGCTTTTAGCTCTGTATTCTTCTCCCTCAGGGATACCTATAATTTGAATGTTAGTTCACTTCACATCATCTCACATCTCCGTGACTGCATGGACTTTTTATATATTCTTCTCTGTCTCTTTAAATGATTGAGTTATCTCGAGATCCTTGTCTTCAAGCTCTGAGATTCTTTCTTCTCCTTGGTTTAGTCTCTTATTAAAGCTTTCTGCCGCATTTTGAAATTCTCTATATGACTCATTCATTTCTTTAAGTTCTATTATATCCTGTCTTACGCTGTGTAGCTTTCTAGTGACTTTCTTTTTTCTTTCTTTTTTTTCTTTTTTTGGTTGTTGTTGTTGTTGATTTCCTGAAATTTTTTGTTTGGCTTATTTTTGTTGATTTTAAATTTTCTTTTTAATTACATTCTCATTATTTACCTTTCATATTCTGAATTCCATTTCTTTCATTTTGGCAATTTCCTTGTGGGTAGAATCCACTACTGTAGCTCCATTGTGTTCCCTTGGGGATGTTGAACTATTCTGTTTCTTCATGTTGCCTGGGTTCTTTTGCTGTTTTTTTTTCTCATCTGGCTTCTCCTCTCTAAGCTGTAAGTTAATAGGATTATAGGATACCTGTTCTCCTTTGTGAGGGACTCTCTCAAACCAAGTTCAGGAGTGATGGCTGCTCAAAACTAGGGGTTCTTGAGTGAAGTGTTGGACTTCAGGGAGGTTCTGCCAGCTCAGCAGTAGTGGTGAGGACTCAGCAGTGGGAAATGGAGACTGCATATAACTCTGGAGTTTCAGTGGTAGAGTTGCAACCCAGTGGTGGCCAAGGTACTTCAAGAGAAGAGCCTGGACTCAGGCACAGTGAGAGCTCCAGAGCTGGCTCTAGGGATTTCAGGGACAGAGCCACCCATATGGAGCATTAGTCCACCAGTGCGAGGACTACCGATACTCAGTTTCACAGGAAAGGGTTTGTCTCAGTGGCCCAGGGTTTGTACAGGTGTACTGAAGTTACTGGTTGGTTTTATCCTACACCTAGGACCCACTGATGCAGTCATCCTAGGCTTCCCAATTAGTTCATGTGGCATCTGAGGCTCCTGCTCTGTTCAGCTGCCATATTGGAGAACAGGTGTGCTTGGCCCCCAGTCAATGGGTATGACACAGGAATGCAGCTTCTCTCTCCCCAGTCCTGCAGGCGTGATGTAAGAAGATTTGGTCTTGAGCAGACTTAGCTTGATGTAACAGAGAAATCAGGATGTCATTGGCTGCAGAAATCTGAGATTGCCAGGCACCAGATCTATGTGGTACCTGTTATCCAACAGAATTTCTCTGCACAGACGCTGAGCAGCTCCTCAATCAACCCAGAGGTCTGCAGTGCAGGAGGGAGACACCTCACAAATCGAGCTGTCTATAACTTTTGTTTCTCTCATAAAAAGCAATGTCCCCTTGGGTTCTCTCTATCCGGCTGTCTTCATCTCTTCCCAGAAGTGTGAATTGTACTGAGACCCCCCGCTTAATCTCTGAGATGATGGGTGATGCTTGTGAGGAAGAATCAGCCCTTCTCTGTTTGATTGAGTTGGTAGATGCTGTGATGAGCTATAGAGTTGTTCTCCCTGTCCGAGGTTGATGCTTGCAGGAAAGAGCCTACTGCTGAGATGTTATTTTGTGCCTATTATAAGCTCTAGTACCTCATGTGAAGCACTTGAATTTTCTAGGCTTTGGAAGGGGCCCTGCAGTTCCCAGGGGGTTGCTTGATTTCTACCACAGCAGAGGTGAGTGGGGAATGAGGCAAGGCATAGTTAGGTTGTGTGTGAGCCTGGAAGGCTTTGCAAAGGCTTGGAAGGGCTCAGAGGCTATTTTCCCAGCTGCTGAGGGAACTTCTGGGAGCAGGGTCAAGGCAGGCTCTCCACATCAGGAAGGCTTCTTGTGCAGAAGGGAATATAATTCTCCAATAGCCTGAGCATCTAAATGCACTGCACTTGGTTGCTATGGTGCTGGAGGCTGGGATCTTCCCTGCCACAGGACCCACTCTAGTCCAACAGTGTGGCTTTCCTGTGGGGGTTATGGGTGCTCTCCCATATCTCTGCATCTTGGATCCCCAAAGTATTCTCCCATCAGTTCCACCCAATTGAGCTTTCTTATCTGCTTAGTCGAGCTCCCAAACCTCCCTTTTGTGTTCCTTAGCAACCCACTTGAATCCTGGGGGCATGGTATCCAGCCTGCATGTCTAAACTGCTGGCATGTATCTCTGAGAACCACCAGCAGGCAGGGAGCTCCTTGATTGGGCACCCTGCGTCCACTGCAGGTCCTCATGGGGAAAAGTGTGGGCACCACTCTCTGTAGAAACCTCAGACTAGAAGACATGTCAGTTGGGGAGAGGTGGCCACTTGCCAAATTCTTGGCTGAATTTGCTTTCCCAGTCACAGTGGGTAGGGGAGGGGCAAGGAAGAATAAGACTTTGAATGGAAGAAAGCTGGCTCTCTGGCCTCTTTGGTCACTTTCCTTAGAGGAGAACCCCACATGGCATGTCCAATCTCTGGGATCACACAAGTTCTCCCCATGGTACCATGATTGCCACAGCGTTTGGGCTCATGAGAGTGGAAAATCTTCCAAGTAACTTGGTAGTCTGCTGATCACCAAAGGAGTAGGGGAGAGAGAAAGGGATTCCCCCTTACCCCTTTGCTCAGCTCCAAGCCTCTCTGAGTGTGATCCTTGCCGATAGCTTCTTTTTTCCTTTATCTTCTTCCTTCTCTGCTTTGCAATTTTTCTCGGTGAGGTCCCTGGTGGGCTCCAGCATTTGTCTTTATGACCTGCTCCTAAGCTGTGTCCCCTCTTCCTTCTTCTTTATCTGAAACCCTTCCTTCCCTCTGGGACTGTCCAGTAAGTGATGTCTCTAGTCAGCTCTCTTGCCCCGCCCCCATTTTGCTAAATATTTTATGCAGATTGTATTTCTGAAGAATTCCATGAGCTACTTATTATTGCTCTTTATAATTTAAGGTGGGGAAAACGAAGTTAGATTGGAAAACAACATTTTTTTTTAAATGGCTAGCAAAACACTGAACAAAGATCTGAAAATATACTATTAACCTTCATGCTATATTACTTTGTGAGATCATCATGCTGCTTCAAAATTAATATACATTTTGGGGGTGAACACACAGGAATTATCTTTTTCATTTTGGTTATGGATAAATGTGTCATCATGATTCTAGCAGAAAAGAGTCGAGACACTAAAATTGACTGATTTGAGGATAATTTAATAAGTCAATTGGAAGGGAAACAACCAGAGACAGTGAAATACCACAGGGTAGGAATACTAGGGCTATTTCTATTCTCAGAGCTAAGCGGGTCATAGGGTTTTTTGGAAACGGTGAAAGATGTGTGAAGGGAATAGTCTGACCAAAACTGTAGCCTCTGGGGGAGGAAAGTACCAGTACCAGTGAACTGCCGGGAGGGTGTGAGGAAATACATATCAAGTTTTCACTCTCTTCTCTTCCTCCAGTGATCTAAACCCGACAGGAAACTAGAAGGCAAAAGAGCACATTGGTGTAGTCCTCATAATCAGCCTCCCTGGATAGGAGGAGAAACAGGAGATACTCAGCAGTGAAAGGCAAATCTTTTGTAAAAAGCTGGCCTGAGGCAGAAGGATCACCTGAAGCCAGGAGTTCAAGACCAGCCCAAGCAATATATTGAGACCCAGTCTTTACAAAACTGGAAAAAAAAAAAATTAGCTGGGCATGGTGGTGCTCACAAGCTACTTGGGAGGCTGAGGCAGGAAGATTGCTTAAGCCCAGGAGTTTGAGGCTGGAGTGAGCTATGATAGCACCACTACCCTTCAGCCTGGGTAACCGAGCAAGACCCTGTATCTATTAAGGAAAAAAACTACCCTAGAGTTGAAGACGTGGAGAAAAAATTAGTCAGAATCAAAGCAGTACTAGGAAGATAATCATAAACACCAGGGGTTCAGAAAACTTTATTCACTCTCACCCAGTGGAAAGGAAGGCTTAGGCTGCACATCCTTAAAGCTAGCTCACACAAGTCAAAAAGCACAGAGATTCAGTTAGCTGAATTCTCATGGCTAGCCAAGTTGATATCAATGTTAACTAAGATTTTTGCGCGTGACATCCACAAGATAAGATCAAAATGTCCTATCCCCTAGGCTTAATTCATACATTTGGGAGCACAAGTGAAAATATTTGGTCATGATAAATTATCTAGATTGTTCATTTATTATGAAGCAACTTCCAGATCTTAGCAGATCTTAGGAGTAAATATAAATCTTCATGTAAACAAATTCCAATCTCTCTCGAGACAGTATTATCTGAATTTTTAAGGATAAAATACAGTATGTAAATGTATTGATTAGTTCTATATCTTCTCCCATTCATATCGTATATAAAGAATCTCATAATAGAAGGCAAATAAAACATATATACTTTACGTAAAGGATAATTATGATGACTATAATTCATATTTGATATCATCTTCAGTTTTGATATATTTCATTCACAATGGTGCTATTTCATCATTCAACACATGTCATGAGAATATCCATAGGTACTAAATGCTGTTTTAGTTACTGGAGAAACAGCAGCTCATTCTAGTGAGGGAGTCAGACAAAACTGAGGTAGGAGAAGCTTCATGAATTCAAGAAATAGCAGGGCAGCCAGTGTGTCTATGGTAAAGTTAGGAAGGGTAGAGTGGTAAGGAACATGGTTGTAAGACAAGCAATAGCTAGATCAGAGCAGGATCCAAGGGAAGTGACAAGGACTTTAGTCATAGGGTGCTAGGAAGACATTGGAGGCCTCTGAGGAGGTGAATGGCATGGTTTGATTTATATATTTAAAGGATCACTCCAGATACTATGTAGAGAGTAGCATGGATAAGGACAAGGGAGGAATCAAGAAAATTATAGAATATTTTTCCCAATTAATTAGAACCAAAGCCAGGATTAGAACTCCACTGTACTTACTCAGAAAGATGCCTCGCATCATTACTCTAAATTCCTTCCCACACTCCAAGCTTGAGCCATCTTTCTGTTTTCTGAACATGCCAAATATTTGCCTGCCAATGGGCCAAGTTTAAGCATAAATCTCTTCATTAGAATCATCTGTGTGTAAACACTTTTGGGAAAAAAATGAGATGATTTTCTTTCCTTTTTAAAAGGAACAATGTAGCTGTCCACACCTTTACAAGGTTTCAGAGACAATGACAGCTGTTTAAAATCCCTAAGAGTCTTCAGAAAGGCTAGGATTACAAAAGTATTTTTGTCTATAAATTACCAAGTGGCTAGACACATGTCATGAAATCATTTTTGTGTTCATATCCTTTCAGAAGATGAATTAACTACACACATGTACCCAAGTATACATGTCTAGCACAGAACATTACACGGGGCTAGAATGGACAAAATAGATGGTTCCTAAATGAACTAAGTATTCTATCTTTGGTTGTTGCAATGGAGTGAATATTTGTGTCCTCCAAAATTCATATGTTGGAATCCTAACTCCCAGTGTAGCTGTATTTGAAGATGGCGCCTCTAAAGATGTAATCAATGTTAAATTAGGTCATAAGGGTAGAGGCCAGATCTGATAGGATTAGTATCCTTATAAGAAGAGACATCAGAGAACTCAGTAGCTTGCTCTGTCTTCTAGCAAAGAAGAGGTCAGGTGAGCACACAGCAAGAAGGCAGCCATCTGCAGACTAAGAGGAGAGCCCTCATCAGACTTTAATCCTGCTGGCTTCTTAATCTTGGACTTCCGGTCTCTGGTATTATGAGAAAATAAATTTCTGTTAGTTCGGCCTGTCTATAGTATTTTATTATGGCAACTCAAGCAGACTAATACAGTTAGTGAGATAGTTTCTTTTTTTGCTTTTTTGTTTGCTTGGTTGTTTTTGTTTTTGTGATTTGGTCTTGGGTATGTAGATCAAAGCCAACAGGCCAGGTCACTTCATTGCTAGGAACCAAATCTAACCCTTGCCCTAGAAAATAGATGCTTTTTGACACATTCAGCTTTTTAGAAAATCTTATTTCTACTCAATACTGGACTTTTGTTGCATAACACTATGTTGAAGTTGGGAGAAAAGAAGCCCTAAAGTTTTGAGAATTGAATTCTGGAAAATGAGTAGTCACTTTTTACAACTTAGTAGTTAGCATCTATTTTCCATTTTGGGTACTAAAGTGATTACATTCTCATTTTAATCTCCAAATGGGTCTAAATGCACCAAAATGGGTCTAAATGTCTTGATGACTCATTTCAAACCCTGAATTTTCATTATGATTAATCCCACCTACACTGGAAAGTTTTTGCTTTATCTCTCTACAGAGGGGTGGGTTGCAAGTTCAGTATCCTATGGATGCTCAGTGTGAGTTGTCAACTCTTATATTTGGAGGTGGAAGTTGAGACTACAGGCATGGAAGATGAGTTGGCAAGTTTCCTTTTCCTGAAGGATGAATCACTGCAGAAGTTCCAGTGAATGGAAAAAAAAATCTTACCAAGGAAATATTACCAACAAGCCATGTTCTACTGCCTAAAAACAAAGAAAAACAGTTTATTGCAGGGCACATATTGATGTTGAAAGTGATTCAACTTCACCACATCACAGCGAGAACCATCAGAAACATGCCTGGAAGAGCCAAAGCCTCTTGGGAGAAAGTTCGAGATCAGAGTTTTCAAACTTTAGACATAGAATATGCAATTTAATACAGGATATTTCAGACTCAGTCAAATCTCACCCACCTCTCTCTCATTTTCTTTATACACACTAAAATAAAGAATGCAAAACATGGATTTCTGAAGCTTCTATATTAAATATACATTATATTTGATAACATATATGTCCACAGCTCTTTAAAATGAGCTTTGGTCAGACTGGTAGGATCAGTTCAAAAGTGAAAAATGTAACAAAATAGCAGATCATCTTCCCCCCAAAGAGATTTCTAAACATTATTCTGAGAGCTCTTCTTGTTTCAAACATGTTAGAAAAAAACATATTGAGGAAGGAACACTAAAAGAGGAGCTATAATATCATAATTCAGAGTAGGAAAAAGTTAATTAACCTCTATAAGTCTCAGGTCCTTCATTCACAAAATGTACAGAATAAAATATATATCATGGAGTTTCAATGAGGTTTGAATAAGGCAATGAATACAGAGTAATTGGCCTATTGTAGTTGCTAAATAAATGACAGTTATTCAGATACATCTTCCTGACTATTAATAAAATCTTTACTTTCAACAAGATGAATTGCTATTAAAGCAAAGGTTTTTAGAGAAGAAGAAAGAGACCACAATGATGATGGACTAGGTAAAATAGGAGGTAAGCACTGTGGAATTATTAGAAAATAAATTTTAGCCTTAAGGAAGTACTAGGGACTGTATTATGTTCCCCCGAAATTTATATGTTAAAGCTCTAATCACTAATGTGACTGTATTTGGACATAGGGGGTGGGAAGAAGTGATTAAGGTTAAATGAGGGCATAAGTGTGGGGCCCTAATCTGATAGGGCCGGTGCCCTTGTAAAAGTAGATAGAGACACCAGAGCTCTCTGCCATCGGAGGACACAGCAAGAAGAGCAGCCATCTGCCAGCCAGGAGGAGATCCGGGGCCAGAAACCAAGTCAGCCAGTACCTTAAACTTGGACTTCTCAGCCCTCATAACTGTGAAAAAATAAATTTCTGCATAAGGTGATTTGTTATGCCAGCCAAAGCAGACTAAGATGGGAATCATTATAGGCTAATTGCTTTTGTTTTGTTTTGTTTTAGCTTGAGCAAAGTTAGAAGCAAATATATGAATAAATCACATGACCTGAAAATAAGACAAATTTAAATTACTTAAGCAGAGATGGCCTTTAAATTACTTAAGCAGAGATGGCCAGCACTAGCATATATATTAAAAAACACATTGCAATAGACCCAACATTCTCATCTCCAAAATGATGAAAATTGTTCAATTTAATATGGATAATACTTCCATGAATAAGACATAATGTCATAGAAGTTTGTTCTGATCAAGATTATTTTACATGCATGAAAAATGTCACCAACGCATGAGAGTGATGGCGATAACACCCTAATTTTTGTAGAAAGTAACATAGTGAGAACAAATGGCTATATTTGAAAGCAGTTGGCTGTCAGAGCCACGTTAAAGAAAACACAAACAGAATTAATTTATTCAATATTATTACACTTCATTAGGCTTTGGATTTAGTCTTTAACATTTCCAGGAGGCATGATGATTTTATTGAGTTTTTTTCTTTTTTTGCAATTATGTTCAAAAGATTATTATACCTCCAAGAATACTTTTATTAATATCCATTACTGTTTGGAAATACTTCCCCATATCCATATGTATTCATATCTATGTGCATACATACGCATTTATATGATTGTGTGTGTATATTTGTATCTTGGCAAAACCAACATAACTATAATAAAAACATTTCTTTATTTGGCAGAGAAGCAACATTATTGACTCATTTTTACTGAAAATGTGGTTTTAATACAAGAAAAAATGACACATTTGTCTAGTTAAAAATGTCAAAAGTATACTCAAAGCAAAACTTGAGTGGTTTTTTTGCAAGTTCATTTATTTTATGTGGGAAATATGGATTAAGAATGAATTTGAAAGCTTACAATGTCATTTCTTTTAATCTAATTTAACTTTCATTGAGCTGCTATAGTTTGAATGTGTACCCCCAAAGTTCATATATTAGAAAGTTGATCCTCAATGCAACAGTGTTGGAAAGTGGAACCTAATAAGAAGTGATTAATGTATTAATGTCATTGTCGTGGGGTGGGTTAGTTATTTTGAAAGTGGGTTTGTTATAAAAGCAAGTTCAGCCTTCTCTTTGACTCTTGCTCTCTCTCTCTTTTGACTTTCAACCTTACATCATGGAATTACACCTCAAGAACGCCTTTATCATGTGCCAGTACCTTGATTTTAGGATTCATAGCCTTCAGAACTATGAGAAATACATTTCTTTTTTTTGTAAATTACCCTGTATATGTTATTTTGTTGTAACAACACAAAATGGACTAAATCAAGAGCTAAGGTGTGGTGTTCTGTCCCTACTCATATATGACATGCCTGGGCTTATCATGCTAATTAGATCAAGGAAATAATTTCTCCCTTTTACTACTTTAGCAGCCACAAAGGAAAATTTCAACTTAGATTAGGAATGCAGATTTCTATTATTTCCTTTAGTTTAGCGTACTTGGGTTGTTGTGGTTGTTTTGAAAGTAACGTGCCTATTTTTTGAAGACAATTATTTGCATGAAATATTATCTTTATATGTAGAAAGTGAATATTATGGTCTCACAACCACTCTGAATATGTGGTAACTATAGAATCATATGAGTTTAAAGTAAAATTTTGCATTTAGATGCTTGTCTTTCCAACCAAACTCTGGGACTCTCTGTTGTTTATGGCTTGATCATTTTTTAATTCTCAGAGTCTAGCACAATAGGCAAAAGAGGGATTGGACAAAATTTGTTGAATTGAGTTAAAATAATTATCTACTCAGAAAAAGAAAATTCTGTTCCTTTTCTGAGAGTTTGCATTGATAAAATGTCTATAAAGCAATTGGAGTACAGATATTTCTAAAACTATAGTTAAACTGATAGATTTGTCTAAAATACATCCATGCATAAGATGTAATAAAAATGTTTCTCAACAGAGTCTCCATGTATTGTGTCAGAAAATTTTTAAAAATATCTTCTGATTAATTTTATTATATAAAGACATAATATTCCAAATTACTTAAGATTTTCATGTCTGAGTGAATGGGAAATCCTCCTGTCTATGGCTTCATATCTGTTTGCTCTTACATCTTATTTCAGTCACTGCTGTTGCAATCTGACAGTGTCTTGACAATCCACAGTGGCTCTCAGACTTTCTGCCTCGAGCTCCTCTGACACTGAATGCATGTGCCTCATGAAGGATTTGGCAATCACATATGCACAATACTTACGTGTGTGGGGAGTGAACCACCAGATGAATGATTTTCCTTTTTAATTCTGTGGTGGGTGGTTCTGAGACATACCAGAAAGCTTTTTAGAAACTCCCTTGGCCCATGCAAACAATCTTCCCCTGAGGAGGCCAATTCAGTAACACAGTTTTGGATGAACGTCCCATCTTATTCTGTCCACTCCAGGGTCCTTTAATTTGCTTCCCTAAAATCATATTTCTATGTACACCATTCACATATTAGCCTTTGCCTCAGTCTGCATGGGGATAACTCAGACTAAGATGCTGAAACTCATTGTTATTGAAGTGTTAGTGCTGAATGACTCTGTCAAGTAGCAGAGGATTAATAAATAAATAAAATGTAAAAATAATGAAATAATGTCTTGCAGCAGTTTGGAAAGATCTGGAAGCTATCATTATCTAAGTGAAATAACTCAGGAATGGAAATCCAAATATCACATGTTCTCAGTCTTAAGTGGGAGCTAAGCTATGGGCACACATGGCCATACAGGGTGATATAATGAACATTGGAGACTTTGAGTGGGGGGGTTGAGAAGTGAGGGGTGAAAAATTACTTATTGGATACAATGTACACTATTCAGGTGAAAAGTATACTTCATGCACAGACTTCACCATTATATAATTCATCCATGTAATAGAAAACTATTTGAACCCCTAAATCTATTGAAATAAAAACAAATAAAAACATATCAATAAGTAAAATAATTTAAAAAGAAGACATAGTCATGATACAATCCTGAAAAGTGAGGCAAAATATCACTTCATACATATATGAATGAAAATTTCCCAGGAATTTGAATTAATAAGTGATGATTGAAAAACTGTGCTATTCTCAGTCCTGGGTAGTAAACATGAAACAAATGTAAAAGTCACTTGAACTACAATAGTTAGTACCATAGTCATGCCTGAACAGCAATTTAAATTCTCCCAAACAAGATTATCCCTTGAATTAAATTAACATTATTAATTTGAAATGCATTGGTTTTCTAGTTCAGCTTATAGTAATATTTACAGTCCTCTTTTTTTTTTTTTTGGTTATATAAGAACTATAATCATAAGAACTTTAAAACTAGATCCATGCCTGCATTTGTTTATATAGCAGTATATTAAAAATATTTGAGTCAACACTAGGAGTTTATGAGTAGATACCCCCAAAATGGATCCACACATTATTCAAGTTTTACAGACAGTGTTCAAAGGTGAGGATCTGGACAAAGTCCCTTTGAAATTATTTATAACTATTAATAGAAATTCAGAAACCAAGCTCATCAGTGAATACAATCAAGGACTGTCATTTTATATTACATTATGGCATATATTTTTATTAAAAATGCAACAAATTATTCCCCACAGCTTTCTGTTTGCTTTTTCAAAGAGTGAGATGACAATGTACATGAACTCTTAAAGCTCATCCACCTGAGAGATCTGTCTGTATTCACTCAAGATCTATGTAAACCAACAGCTGTTTCTGCTTTAAAGGTCATTGAGAATTTATAAACAGTTTCTTCTTTCCTGATTTTCTTGAGCCTAAATAGTTCCATAATCAAAATAGACAAATTTAATATGTCTCTTGAGCAAATCCAAAGATAATACATATCTAGAAGACATATCTCTCTTCAGAAGGCCCTTTTATAAGAATTGGATAGACCTGGGACTGGCTTTGTAGTCACATAGACTCAGGTTCAAATCCTCATCCTCACTCTGCCACTTGGTCTCTATATGAAATAAATGGCCTTAGACAAACTACATGCCATATTTGAGTCTCAGTTCATAAATCTTGAAAGTAAGGTCAAGTAATATGAAATTAAGTAATAGAAGTGATATCTTTATTTTTTATAGTGTTAGAATGTATAGAACAAAGTACTAAAATAAACATATATATAAATGTATATATGTTTATTGTACCTTATGTATTTTCCTGTGCCTTTGTTTCTCTAGTTAAAATTATTCTTTCCCTAAAAATGAATAAAAGTAAAATAAGAAAAATATTTTAAACCAAATTATATGTTGATATAAGTTTGGCAAAGACTAAAGGAAATAATATATTAAAATGGCTAATCACAGTGTCTAGCAAAGAGTAAGCACTCATTGATTTATAATCTTTGTGTCTCAAATATGAAAAACAAAATTAGAATATTGTTACCTATAAAAAGAATTAAAATAAAGTAAGGAATGATTTTAAAGCCAAATTACTGGCCAAATAAAAGGAAACATCAGTAGCATTTCAGAAACACCACAGAACTTAATGAGAGATAAGATTTATTGTTTATAACCAGCAGAAGTGGTCTCTGATGATCTGATCAATGTGTAAGAAGGATGTTGTTTAACTTGCCAAATTGGAGTAAAGTGGGTTTGGGGAGGGAAAAAGCCAGGGCCATCCCTGGCTGGGACATTAGCTAAAGAAAGTTGGGAGGATGCTACCCCAGCATACTCTCCGTGGTGGTCTTGTTTGGGTCACACACTCAGCTAGGGAAGGGGAGGATAGATTTTTAAAATATACATTTCTAAGAGTGTTTATTTTTGTTTTTCATTGATATGATGATTTTACATATTTATGAAATACAATGTGGTGTTTTGATACATGTATATATCATATAATGGTCAAATCAGGGTAATTAGCAAATCCATCACCTCAAAGGTTTATCATTTTTCTTTGTGGTGGGAACATTCAAAATCCTCTCTTCTAGCTATTTTGAGATAAACAATACTTTATTGTTAATTATAGTCAATACTGTGTAACAGAACACTAGGACTTAGTCTTTCTAATTGTATCTTTGTACCCATTGAACTGGCTTTTCTCCATCCCCTTCTACTCCCTCCCTTCCTGACTTTGGTACCCACAGTTCTATTCACTACCTCTATGAGACTGACTCTTTTAGATTCCACATGCAAGTGAGATCATGTGGTATTTGTCTTTCTCTGTCTGGCTTATATCACTTATTATAATGTCTTGTAGGTTTATCCATGTTGTTGCAAATGACAGGTGACATTTGTTTTTATGGATGAATAGTATTTCATTGTGTATATAGACATATATATCACATTTTCTTTATTCATTCATTTGTTATTGGACACAGGTTGATTCCTTATCTTGGCTATTATGAATACTGCTGTAATGAACATGAGAGTTCATATCTTGCTTCAACATACAGATTTCCTTTCCTTGGGCAATTATGAAAGTTCTTCAAACAGAATGTATTACTATACTAAAAATCTTTTAAAATATAAACATGCTTTGTATTTTTTTATTCTCTTCCTGAGAGTGGAGGTCTTTGTTATTTGAATTCTCTCAAAGCAGGGGTTTCTGAATTCATTTAGGAAGTAATCCAAGAAAATCACCACCAGTAGGGGGGTTGGAGAAATGAGACAGAGAAGGGGATGAAGTCAACCAAGGGAGTGTCCCTAAGGAAATTACCCCTGTAGATAGCTGGAGCTTCAACCCCATGGAGAATTTGGACAATCAGAGTTAATAATGTTGTAGAGTTATCCCACTTGAAGGATTGGAGAGCTAGGCTATCAGCTTCCATGGCATTGGCTAATGATTTATCCTGGGGGTTTAGTTCCCAGCACTTCCCAGTCATCCTTGCCCTAGACAAAGTGGGTCTGGTGGTCAGAAAATGCCCTCAGGCATAAAAGTTGTAGAATCTAGTAGTCCAAAGTCAAATTAGTATACCACGGATATATGAGCAGGAACTGAAAATATCTGCTACAGAATTCTGTCAACATTTTCATTTTTTTACATGTACAAGCCAGAAAAAAATCTTGTGTGTGTTTTTACATCAAAATACAAAGAAGTCCACTATGCTAATTGGAATGTAAAACATGGTAATGGCTCTTAATATGGAAATAACAAATTAAGTTTATTTATTTTGGTTTCTGTCCTTAAGTCCCAAATCCATACCAAGATGATAAAAGGCAGTGAATGAATTCCTTTTCTTCATTTCCAAGAGTAATAAATCATGCAATGTACCAGAAATACTATGAGAATCTTTCAGAAAGTAATAAAGAAGTAGCATTTCATAATTTCAATTTAGTTAGTGTTTGGAAACCCGATAGAATCACATCTACCTAGTATTTGTGATGATATCTTTACTATTCATAATCATAGGTTAATTCACCTGAATTCAGACTATACAAGCAATTCGATTCCATTTGGATTGTATGTTCAATGCATTATATTCTACGTAATATTTATTGAGGGCTAACAATCTGAAAAGTGAATGTGACCTTTTCTCTACCTACTTAGGTAAGTTAATTTGAGAAGGAAATGCTGAGCTCTGTAATACAAATAAATTACCTATGCAGAAATTTATTCATAAAATAATTTCGTGAAGTATTGTGGATTAACCTAGCTTTTAATAACATTTTCCCACAATATACTACCTTTTGTATAATCATTTTTGGTGTTAGCCAATATGTATTTATTTTTCTAGACATTTTATTGGGAAAAATTTCAAACATAGAGCAAATTTGGAAGAATTGCATAGTGAATACCCATATATCTGTAACTTATATTCTGCAATTAACATTTGACTGTATTTCTTTTATCACCAGAGTCTGTATTTGTTTGCTACCAATAACAAAAATTTCTCCAAACTAGATGGCTTAAAACAACATAAATTTGTTAACTTATAGATCTAGAGGTCAGAAGTCCAAAATGGGTTTCACCGGGCTAAAATCAAGGTGTTGATAAGTGCATTCCTTTCTGGAAGCCCTAGGGAGAATCCATGTCCTTTAATTTTCCAATTTCTAGAGGCCACCTATGTTCCTTGGGTTGAGCTCTCTTCCTCTATTGTGAAATCCAGCAGTGTAGCAGATTCAAATCTTTCCTGATTCTGCCCTCTGCTTCTATTGCCTGGTCTCCTTCTCTGGCTCTTCTGCCTAATTCTTCTATATTTTGGGGACCCTTGTGATAATTGTTTTTTATCCAGGATAATCTCCCTAGTTTAAGATCCTTAAATTAATGGCATCTGCAACGTCTCCTATGCCATGTAACGTGACATATTCACAGCTTCCTGGGGTGAGGACGGGGACATCACTGGGGCTTTTGGTCTGTCCACCATTGGGTCCCCTGTTCATTCCTCCTTCCATCCATCAATCCATCTGATTTTGGAGTGCATTTAAAAGTAAATTACATAGTGTCTATTCTTAAAGGCTACTATATGTTGAGTTCTAAATAAATAAATTATTCTGTATCTTTAGAGCTCAAAGAAGCATATATTTTATAAGTTCCTCTCTCTTTTTTCTAGAACTTTGTTACTGTGAATGCTTCTTCAGTTTTTTGCCACTCTATGCATGTGATTTTACTTGGTATGTTAACACAGGGTGTTGATTTACAGATATTTTTAATGTTTTTTATGACGTTTGTATTCTTTCTTCTGTTTTATATAAATATTTCACCCTCAAGAATCCCTTATTGAACACTTCTCACAAAATCTGTTGATGATCAGAGAAATAAAATTTATTTTCCAGGGTAGGGTGTTTTATCATTTGGGGCTGAAGTTAGCCCCAGTGTGACTTATTAGCTGTATATATCTAACCCAACACAAATCATCCTTTAATAAATCATTGCAATAGAAACATAAAATGGTGAATAATTCAGTTATGATATAGATCTGCCTCTACAGTATTATATCAACTTCGAATGTACAAGTTCATATTATATACCATCTAATGAACTAGAAATCACCACATTTCAACTCAAAAAATCAACAGTCATACTTGTAATAGTATGTTAACTAGCATATATTGAGTAGTGATTATCTTCCAGACACTGTGAATTATTTAATATTAAAACCCCTATTCTATAGATGAGGGAAAAATGTGTGGACAGATTAAATATTAATAAAATACCCACATTCATATAGCTAATGTGTGGAGAAAACAAGATCAAAACAATCCCTCTGAGCACTCTGCCTGGTGCTCAAGTAGAGACAGAAACAAAGAAAGTTATTTTATTTAGTCTATAGGGAACAAAGACAGGATCTTTGAGTATGGCAGTTTGGGACAAGCCTATGATAGAGAGACCTATTCCAAAAAAGACAAATGGGAAAGGAAAAAGGGGTGACACATCCCAAGCATGCCCTAAACCTAGCAAAGCAAATGTTAAGACATCATAAGCCTAGAGAATAACTGTCTTTGATTCAATGCTGTTCCTTTCAGAATCACTGAGGCAGCAGCCCCACCTCCAAGACCCAGTGCGGCAGAAGTCCTGCATCTGCCACTCTGCAGGTAAAGATCACCTGCTGTGACTGCCAGATGATTGTACTCTCATAGTCTTGCAACAAGATCTCTGCCACGTGTTGCTCCCACTGTTTGAAACTCAGGAAGAGGCAGCCTTGCCCCACCTCCTCCTGCCCCACACACTCTGGATGTGCAGTGGAAGTGGCAGCCTTAATGACATCTGCATCACCTGTGGGGGCCTTCTTCCCTAGTCTTGAAGAATACTACATGGTTATAGGTGAATAGCTCTATGGTCTAGTCCTGTAGGGTCTTCCAACAGTCTTTCTTCATTTCCTCTTGTTTTTTCTGTTCTAAATTCCTGGCTGGAAATGTTTTTGCTGCTATGTTACCATCTGTCTCTACACCTGGCTTCTGTTAAGATGGCTGGTTGCGTCTGTGGTCATACCTACATTAATCTTATCAAATGGTCAGTCTGCCCTTAGTTTTCCTTTCCAAACATGAATTCTCATTTTTCGTAACATGGACAGGCTGATAATTTTCCAAATCTTTAAGTTCTGCTTCCACTTTGCCTAACAATTCTATCTTCAATTGAGTTCTTACCTCTAGCATTTGACTATAAGCAATCAAGAAGAAGCAAGACAGCATATCGACCCTTTGTTTGGAAATCTCAGGTAAATTTCTAATTTAATCACTCACAAGTTCTAGCTTCCACACAAAACTAGAACACAAACACAATTCACCTAAATTCTTTCCACTTTATAACAAGGATTGCGTTTCCTCCAGTTTCAAATAATATATTCCTCATTTCTATCTGAGACCTCATTAGAATGGTCTTTGCGACCCGTATTCCTACCAACATTCTATTCTCGACCACTTATGTTTTCTCTATGAAAACAGAACCTTTCTCTATGTCTCTTCTTTATTTCTTCCTGAGCACTCACCAGGATTGCCTTTGTAAGTATCTTCATGGTAAAATCAGCCTTTTCTAGCATGCATATCAAAACTCTTCCAGTGTCTACCCATTAACCAGTTCCAAAGCCTCTTCTACCTTTTCAGTCATTTGTCATATAAGCATCCTGCTTCTCAATACCCATTTCTGTCTAAATCTGTTTGGACTGCTCTAACAGAATATCATAGACTGGCTTCCTTAAACAACAGAAATTTATTTTTCACAGTTCTGGAGGCTAGGAAATCAAAGATCAAGGTGCCAGCAGATCCAGTGTCTGATAAGTACCTTCTTCTTGGTTTGCAGATGGCTGTCTTCTAGTTGCATTCTCACATGATGACAACCAGAGAGACAGAATGAAAGCAAACTCTCTCCTGTCTCTTACTGCAATGGCACCAATTCCTTTCATGAGGGTTTCCCGCTCCTGACCTAATTATCTCCCAAAGTCCCAACCTCCTAATACCATCACATTACAGTAAGGATTTCAACATATGAATTTGGGGATAGCAGCACAAATATTCAGTATATAACACTTTGCAATGAAGATAACATCTAAAGAATTTGTCAGAGCCAGTCAATAGTAGAAATCAAAGCAGACGTTTTAAATCAAGAAAACAGAATTCAAAAATGAATAGACCATTGTTTTTCAAAAGAGGATGAGTCTAACCCAGGGGGAGTTTGGTAATGTTTAGAGACATTGTTTCCTGTTATAACTATGTGGGATGTCTACTAGCCTCTATATAGGTAGAGGCCAGGAATGCTGTTGTACATCCTACAATGTCCAGGATACCCCTCACAACAAAAGAAAAATACCCATCCAAAATGTCAGTAGTGCTGAGGCTGAGAAGCTTTAACCCAGAACATGTACAAATGCCTGAAACATGGCCTGTGTAGGGGACAAGTATTAATAGTTTCAGATGGTTAGAACAGAAGGATGTGAGGTAGAGTGGGAGAGAAGAGAGTGGTGAGGCAGTTGCATGCCACCCACGAATGGTTATATAGTTAAGCTAAGGAGTCTGGACTTTATCCTCCAAGTAAGGGAGAGCCAAGGGTGTATTTTTAATAGCAGCGTGGCATGACAAATCTGTATATCTTAGAAAGGAGGTGGTTTATGCAAACCAAATACAATCATGCATATAAAAACAGTTTATAAAATTCTGTATAAATTTTAGCTATTATTATTTCATATAAGACAGGCCTCATCATTAAAAGAAGTTGACATCAAGTGAGATTTATTAGATCAATAAAAAATCATAGCATAATTTGACAAGATCATGCACCAGTATTCTCATGATCTAATGTATCTAATGTTACTCTACTTCTAAATAGCTCAATCATATCCTGTTTGATTTCTATAAAAGTGCCACTTGTTCCCTTCATAGTTATTTATCTTCCTAACTCCTGATATATGTGTTCACATTCTTCTAAGCCAGCTCTGCTCCAGCTCTCCTTCTCAGGGGTTTATATTGCTTTTACATCCACAGTAGTACCCATGTGTTGCTTATTAAAGCTGACACCATTACATAACAAAAACTAAAATTCAAAAAAATCAATATTTTTTCACTAATTTTTTTCATGTTCCCTTTTCTCTTTCTACTCTTTCTCCTTGTTCTCCTTTTCCTACCTTGTTCAATTCTTCCCCCCACACACTGGCTAATGATACTAGGAAACAATATAAACAAGAAGAAAGAAACTTTTACCGAAGTCTAACCAAGACATTTGATTATGTCACTTGTGAGGTATAAACATGAGTGACTTTGAAGATGACCTCTGGCAGGCCTCATCTTGAGGCTCCATTATTTTCAATTCCTTTCCAAGGTGGCCACAGAAGGGGAAAAAGGATTGAGAATTACCATGAGAAGAGCTTATGAACAGAGGCTGAAATTAGCGTACATAATTTCTGCCAACATTTCATTGACCATATACTAGTTATATTATCACATCTAACTTCAAGGGGGGCTAGGAAATATAGTCTACGTGCCCAGTAGAAAGTATAAATAGATTTAAGGATCAGAAAACCAGGCTCTGTCACACATTCTGACAGTAGAATACTTTGCAAATGTGAAAATGGAGGTTTAAGGAGAGTTTAATACACTTGACGTTCATACCACAAAAATGACAGACATAGGGTTAAAACCCAGTTCTTCTAACTTCTTGTTTGCTGTTTTTCTGTAAGTAATTCTATATAGAAAACATGGAGAATAGGTGATTATTTTTATAGAGATTTCTGAAGTTATTAAACATTTTGGCAGGCCATTATTAAAGGTCATTTGCAAAGATTCAAATATGTGATTAATCAGCATGTAATTACTTACTATGCCAATTTAAAAGAAGTAGACCATGGGTCTCCATTTGTGTTGAAAGGGCAAATAAAATATAGCCTTTATCTAATCTTACATTAATGAAAATTAATTAATGAAAGTGCAGTTCAATTGCAAGAAAACATTCGGGGGCATACATGGGTTTCCTGGGTGCATCACTTTAATTAAAAATATGTAATTTCATTATCTTTTATTTTAACTAAATTTAAATTTTATGCCATTAGTTCAACAGCACTTGAAAGAAAAAAAAATGGCATTGTGTCCCAAATGAGTTGTGTTCATTCTGAGGTTCATTAACCTCTACCTAGATGATCTATTTCAGAGAGGTCTATGTGACCATGGGGCTAAGAAATTTAGTAGACCTGAATTTGCCAAATGGAATCACTCTGCTTCTAATCTGAGGCATTCAATTCTGCTTTCACATTAGACTGGTCAATACTCAAAGCTTT
Organism: Mirza zaza; assembly: GCA_008750895.1. Taxonomy (NCBI): domain Eukaryota; kingdom Metazoa; phylum Chordata; class Mammalia; order Primates; family Cheirogaleidae; genus Mirza; species Mirza zaza. The sequence continues at coordinate 1,307 of VSMD01031960.1, read as the reverse complement.
AGTTAAGCTAGTTCACAAAGCCAGGTTTTTTGTACATTTGTTATTTGTGGGTTTTTTTTTTTTTTGGTTTTTGTTTTGGTTTGTTTATGCTTCATACTCACCTAAACAATTGGCATGTTAATAAATAGGGTTTTTTCTCTTAATTATGCCATTAAAATATAATTATTTTGTTTATTTGTTTTCTAACTAGAATGGAGTTTCTATCACTTTATAGGAGAAAGTCTCTCCATGATTAATTCTGGAATCAGAATGCACCTGGAAATCTTTATATGTGACTTTTAAACAAATGCTTTTTAGCATAGAATGAAATACACAGTACTTAACTCTGGCTATTTTTCAGGACATAAATGCAGCAGCACATTTTGATAAATTGAAGATGCTACATTCAGACAGCTAGATACTTTGCCCTTATTCTTCTGATACTCTCTAGCTCCTTTTCTCTTAAGAAATAATTGGTGGATTGGGTGGAGGTGGTAGAGAGGGGCAAAATACTACAGGCATCTGTATGTAAGGCAGGTGCATGGAGGTATTTCATGGAATGTTTAGTGAAGAAGAATGAGGGGGCTGAGAGACAGAGATAGAGAGTTATAAAAGCATAATGGAGCTCATTTGAAAAGGAGAGGATAAATGAGAAATATGTTATAAATTCTTTTTCTTTTAAATCGATTCTCTATAGGTATAACCATATATTCATCTTAAAGTAGATCATCTAAAAATGAGAACTGCTACTGGAGACCAAAAAATGTATCACATAAATCACACACACACTCTTACAAACACACAATCACAAAAGTATTCTTAAAGGATGAACACAGATCTTGAAAACAAAACAAACAAAAGTACTAAATGTGCATTATTTTTTTAAATTCTGTAGGGTGTTTCATTTTCAATGGTTATATGTAAAGCCCTGTGATGAATTGACATGTGTATAAAGTTTCGACCTTCTTGATTGAGAGGCATTAAAAATGAGTTCCAAAGTGGAACTCATTTATTTTTTTATTTTCTTATTTTACCAATGATAATAGCAGAGATAGCTGAATGAACCTGGAAATTCAGAAAATAATCTATCTTATATAATCATCATATATAAAAATTAAAGATAAAAACTCAACTCCCCCCCATAACTATTCTTTCTCAGAGGACCTTGGATCCATTGCTAGGCATGGAAAAATCAAGTTCCAATTTGGTTATTGTAAGTTAAGATAACAGAATCATTTCTGGTAGCTTCCATGCCTCCTACAACTTCATCTTCATGGGGAGGTGGCCAGTGTTTCTGACCCTTCTGCTCACCCAATTTTTGATCTCTT